>JAAOOA010000116.1:25638969-25848252 GCA_012861695.1 Trematomus loennbergii
GCGCCTCCTTTTTACGTTTTTATCTCATTCGGCGACTTTGTCCATCCTATAGACTACAGTGGTGGAGCTGTCCTGGTGCGACTCGGTGGGGGCCACCTTTTTCCAAAGGGGGCTTTCAGAGCTAGCTCCTGCTGGAGGCTGTCGTAATCCATGGGTCCGAAGAAGAACTGCTGTTTCAATCGACACGAATAACAAATTAGTCTGGCTCCTACTGTTTGTGTTTTCTTTGTGTGTGTATACATTTTTATATATATAAATAAAATGTTTGTGGTGTGTAAATGGCATTTAGTTTGCTGATAAATCTTTTGAAATACCTACTGAATCCCTGATAGGAAAGTGAGTGAAAAATAACTCTGTTGATCCCATTTTCAGGGGCTTGTATTTTGTGCAGAGAACATTCCACTTTAACATTAGGCTAACAGCTAGCATCAGAAGCTAACTGTTATCAGATCCTGGATCTCAAACTCGGACCAACAAAGGCAGCAAAACTTTTTCTGATAACTGGCTTCCTTTCTTAAAAACAGGTGAAAATGTCAGGATTATTGTTCTAAATTCATTATTTATTTTTATTTCATTTTTTGTGTTCTTGGTAGTTGTGCACTTCATCTTCTTTTGGTCAAAACGAGTATTTCAACATCCAACACTTGATAAAAATGATCCTGACCAAACCTTTGAGGTGACAGGAAAACATTGATCAACAGAATTGTTTTTTTCTCCCTTGCCTCCCAGGGGTTATGTTAATACCCGAGCTAAACCCATTTAAGGTTTAAGGGGTTTCCTTATTTAGCTTTAGGAACGGCAGGATCGAAACGAAGAAAGACTTTGGCTTCAGTTTTTTATCTGTGTGGGCCTCTCTGTATTTTTTTAACCGAGGTATAAATGGCCAGCTTTGTCATACACACTTGGTTAACTAACATGCTTATATTGAACCCTATGCAAAGCAAACTGAATGGTATCCAGTGACCAAACTCAGAAATATGCTTTGTTTGTCTTAAAAACACCTGCAGCAATCTCCATGGGTTAGAGAGGTAGCACAGTTTAAGACCGAGGAAAATCACGTTTCGCTGTCTATATAAATTGACATGTTTTTTTCCGATAAAGATGTACTTTTTGTACAGTTATGGCAATCAAAATGTAAGCAAACCACAACAAAACAGACGCAATGAGCTGTTCAATGTGAACTCCAGCAAGCTAAGCATCAGACGCGTTCTTGGAGAGAAGGAGCCACTCAGTGTGTTTGAGGAGGGAAATGGTGCAGCTTTGTGGGTTGTTCCTCACAACGTGATGCCGCTGTGTGTCCTTACCCGCTGGTCCCCTCCTTCTCTGCGGGGGTCGTGCTTCTTGGCAAAGTGTTTCAGGTTGTCGTAGTTGTGGAAGTTAAAGAGCTCCACCAGGTCCTGGAATGAAAAGGCAGATAGATAAATCGGAAGGATGAATACAATATGAAATGTAATTCTGTTTCTAAATGCCAATAATTTCAGTTAAGAAACAGATTAAAACAGCACTAGCTGTTATCTGATTACATGCACTGTTCACTGACTAAAGCAAAATTAATTATGAATTTCTTAATTTAAGTTTTGTGTTACCTTTCTATGCTATTCACTAATATAAAAGTTCCTTAAAAAGTTATATGTCAAAATCCAAAATGACATTGAATCTATAATTATTGTAAGTCTAGAGAAAGCCATTTGAAGACTATATGTGTGCATTCTGCAATAAGGCAGGTGACTGAAGATGTTTGAAATACAATTACTCCAGAATGCCTCTTTGTCATACAGTAATACACTGGTATGTAAACATAGAAGTCTGTGTTGTTACAGGCCATGCAGTGATCTACTGTCCTGTACCGCCCTCACATACCGTGCAGAACTGGATTCCTCTCACTGAGTTCCCCATCTTGTCCAGAGGAGGAGACCAGCACATGATGCCCATCACATTGGGAACAACCAGCAGGATCCCCCCCGCTACTCCAGACTTGGCTGGCAGACCGACCTACAACAGGGAGAAGAGTTACACAACAGAACCGCAGCTGAGTGTATCTGCAGTAGCAACATAGCAACAGTATTTTGCTGGAAAAGGAGAGGATGAGGGTTTGTTTGTTGTTCGGTTGAAATTGAACAGCGTTTCGAATGAGTATTCGAAACGCATTTGCCGTTTTGGCTACGTAGAGTGAAGTTGTGTTGTCTTTGCTGGCTTTTGCTGCCGCGAGTTTTGGTCGCACAGTGATGATACTTATACCATTGGAATCTGTGGAATCTCAGCGTGCAGATCCGATGATGCTAAGTGCGTTAGCACTCTTTCGCTTAGTGCTAATTCAGAGGCTCGGCGTTAGACTTGTGTTTTGTTTCTGTAAAAATTGTTCATATCGTCTGATAGCTGAGTTTCTTCCCGTTAAGTGGGTATGACACATTCATAGTTTGTTAAATGTTAAGAAGCCCTCAGACGCTGTTTTTGCAAGATGTTGCTTGTTGCCCTGGGGGCGGGGGCTCCCGGGCTTAACAGGTTAAGAAGTGAAATCATATTGACAAAATATGCAAAGAGGATATCAATAAAGAGTAGATGTTACTGTTGTTATTGTCAAAACTAACTGCTTGAAATCACGATGAGAATAGAAACATATTTTCCCACATGGCTCCCACTCTCTACTTTTTTGGCACCAGGAGCGGTCTAATTAAAATGTGCCATCTCATCAGCCCTAACACCTCGGCTCGGGCAGACCATGTGATATGACAGCTATGCTAGCTAGAGTTAAATACAAGCATGTAATGGTAACGGCCCTTAACCGTTATTTTTGAATGATTTCAGTATTGGTCAAAGAGACAGACATGTACAATTAGTGCATGACACTAGGTCATGACATTCATCACCTTGAAGGACATTATTATTTAAATCAGGAAATTCTGAAAAACAGTAAATCAGGTATATTTTGTGTGGAAACACCAAACATTGGGATATTTGATTGTTCACACTATTTACATTATGCACACTCTTGTTTCTACTTTATTAAATATACCTGTACAGAACAGTCCAATACAACTGTTCTGCCATAACGCTATTTTGGCATGTCAGGACATAGCAGATATAATCACAAAAAAGCAGAGGAACTATGTGAGCCTAAAACAGACAAGGCTACAGGTAAACACAACTGTAGTTAATAAACTCTCTCATTATGTCCAAAACACTCAAATTCAGTTTACAGCTCTGGCATAACATCAAAACTCTTTGAACATTTTTACACAGGACCAACCCTGCCATCACTCACAATTATGATAATAATAATAATAATTAGTAGCTTTCGTTTCTATGTCTGGATTGTAGCCTGCAAACACATATTTGGAAGGATTTATAAAACAGTTTCAAAAACTAAAACGAAATACTTTTTAAGACGGTGACTATAAGACACGTTGTTTTAAAGTACAAATAGTAATGCTTAAAACGCGGCCAGACTTCACAGGTTTGACTCCTTGGCCATTTTAAACAAAACATATGTCTCATACTATACTTGTGATCCTATCCTTTTACTTACATGGAAAGCAAACTGTCCTGAGAAGTCGTACATGCCGCAGGAGTGCATCAGACTCAACGTGTTCCTCACCGCCTCGGGGCTCAGCACACGTTCCCCCGTGATGGGACAGATGCCGCCGTTAGCCAGAGTGGCCGCCATGACACTGGCGCTCTCACAGGTCACCTCAATGGAGCAGAGCTGCAGGTTCACACATAAGGACAATTTGTATCATTTCTCCATCAACATTTTCTTGCACTGCAGAGCCCTTTTGCGTCACGCCACATGGAAACTTGGTGGTGGGAGAACAGGCGAGCAGGAATGAGAATGACGCTGGTGGTGACAGAGGAATTCTGTCCCACCGTCTCAGGCGGAGAAATCGGTGGAGCTGCAGCTGAGAAAAGATTGAGTGTGTGTGTGTGTGTGTGAGGAAGTCCGCGGATTGGTCCATTTGGATCAATGGGTCCATTTGAGTATGGGCACGTCACTGTACCCAGGAAGAAAAAGAGAATCTCCAACGAGGCGTTTTGGGGCAGCATAGACAGGTCTTTTCTGTGTTAGAGTTTTACTCGCTACAGGGTGTATTTGAGGGTTTGTGACTTTGCAGACGTTTACATGCAGAAAACTTCATAACACACAAGGGGATGGGGTAGTAACCGGAAAAGTATGAAATGGGACCTTTAAGGTTTTGATGAAAATGTAATCAAATGCTACTGTATGTCCCTCACAGCAACCGGTTTAAATTGGCTCATTCTCTCAATAAAAACACAGAAAAGAAAGTGTAGAATGGTATTCTGCCCTCATTTAGAGTTTCAGACACCTCTGAAACCAAATCTATGTACTGTTTATTGCAGGAACAGTTTTTAATAGCTACTGTATGAGTAGTTTACAGGGAAGTTAACATGATGAGAACGGAGAGTTTGACAGAAAGAAAGTGATATGGGGCTAAATATGGTAGAGAAGCAGAAAGTCGATCAATCCAGGATCTCTGACAGTTGGAATCAATAGAGTAGAAAGAGCAGGCAAACAACATTTTTGATAGTCATACAAAAAAAATGAATTGGACTTTATATTGATACTGAATTTAGAGAAAATGGAGAGGAAACCAAGGCTAAACTTACTTGAAAGTAGAAGTCCAGAACAGATGTCATGTCTGTCCCGTCTGGGAAACACTGCAGAGAAACAATCAAATGAACTTTCCCCAAACACTGTGAATTTCCATGTCACACAATGTTTACTGAGACTAACAGGTATGTCTAATAAAAGCAGATTCCAAATAGGCACATGCAAACTAAAAAGATTATATTTAATTGGGGGACATATCAATTAAATATAGATTTTCTCATAGGCCTCTGGCAGTAACTCACACCTTCTCTTTTTTGTTCAGTCTTACAATTACTGTTCTTCAGCTTTGCAGGGCAGATAGATATCAATAGAGTGACAGAAGTATAAAAAGTCAGCAACGCCCTATGACTCATCCAAGCTCAAACCTTTTTCTCCTTCAGGTAGTAGCCGATGGCAAAGTTCCTGTCCCCTGACTCACGCTCCGACTGGAATCTGTCACACAAAGATCAGAGCACTCCCATTAAATAGGGGAAGGAAATATTTGCAGTGTGTGTGTGTGTGTGTGTGTGTGTGTGTGTGTGTGTGTGTGTGTGTGTGTATTTGCACTTGAGTGTTGGAATTCTGGCCCCCCTCCACTCATGTCTACAGTACATACAAAGTCCTTATGCTATCTATCATGTGATGATACACTGCAACATGAGTCTCTGTGCTTGCTCTTTTCTGTACACATTGTTAGCATATGGCATCATCATAAATCATGCTAGTGACCTTTACAATACAGACAGCATTTCGTCCGTCATAAATAACACATCATATCACCTAATGAATGTAAGTAATAACAAATAACTGCTGACTTCCAACCTTTACTTTTGTGACCAATTTGCTAATTGCCTACAAAGAGACCAAAATAACTATAAAGAGATGCCATACAGCTTCAGAGATACACAAAGAGACTTCTGAACGACTATGAATAAGGTAAAAACATATAAAGTGACACAAAACGACTACACAAAAAGGACCTCAAAAAGACTAAACACAGAAATAAAACTACCTCATAAAGACCCAAATCGACTACTGAGAGACACAAAACAACCACAAAGAGACACAAAACAACCACAAACATACAAAAGAGCTACAAAAGGACACACAACTAACAGAGTTTGTGTCTTGCGCTGTGTAGGAGAGATGGTAGGCCCTTCTGCATGTCTGTGACCAAGGACCATATTTCATAATCCACGTGACATATTCATATTTCACATTCAGACGACCTACACAAGTTGGCTGTGGAAATACAACGCTTTCCATTGCATTGAGCACAACATGCCTGATGATAGACAGATCCTCCAGTCATTGTTGTTAGTGATGCTGTTGACATCCATTGCATTTTGTTTGCTGCCCAAACCACAGATGCAGATTCCAGATTAAGTTTTTAATCCGTCACTGAGCCAATTGGCCTTTAGAGCTCGTTATCGAAGAGCTGATTAAAGACACCTGCCGAGAGGTGACCAATGGTGGGGGATTAAAGGTTCAACACGCTACAACGTTTTGAGCCATACAGAGTAGCAAGTGTGCTGCTTTGTGTGGTGAGTGAAGGAAGATGATACATCAACTCATGATTTAGAGGGACTTACGTGGCGTTGCTGAAACCCACATACTCGTTTCCCGCCATACGTTTCAGAAAGTTCATGACCTGGAGGAAGCCGAGTGAAAGTTGATACATTGTTATTTACATTTTTAAAAAGTCATTACAGCCCCTTTAATGTCTAGCTGTGAGCAGTTACTACATTTTCTTGTATACTGCATGGTGGTATAGCAGCACACTTGTTAGTATGCATAATCACACTTCATTGTGTCCTTTCTCTAGAGTAAACACTATGTACTCAACATCTACTCAGTTACTGTGTAGTAAGGCATTTAGCACAGCTCATAAGCTTTATTAGACAGTCTAAAGAGGTCTATTAAATACACAATAATAAAACCGCATCTACTCATCCTAGGGGACTCTTCATAAGGTACATAAAAGTGAATCAATACTTTTTACTTTAATATTTCACCCGGTATGACTTCTAATACTTACATAATCAAATCTTTCTGCGTTGCTTGCACCTTGCTGTGGAGAGAAGAAAATAATCAGCAGTTAGTACAATTCATTCACAGAGGGATTTTTTTGCAGAGGACAAGCACAGCATCATTATAGATCAGACTAAAATATTAATGCTCACCAAATAAAACTACTGAATTAGAAAATGCATTTGTGGATTTTTATGTAAAAAAAATGAATAAGAATCACATGAGTTTTGCCAATAAATATAAAAATAGATATCAAATATTAATAGGATTTGATGAGACTTGATTACACAGTGGAAAATCTTTAGAGTTAAAAAAGGGAGATTTAGTAGACATGTGCATCAGCAGACCTAAGTCAGTTAAAGAAACACATGTCCCACCATTATGTCTCACTGATTCCAAATAGGGGGCTCAATATTGTCTAATCAGTAAAAGGTAAATGTGTTGTTTTTTTTGGAAGCTGAAACAGCTGTGACTATCCAAGTAAATGTATGCAGCTAGGTTTGCATTACAGGTTACTGTAAAGCAGGTGTATGTGTTTGAGGATGATATGTCAACATGTGTCATGTGTCAAGAGACTGTCAGACAAAACAACGGGCAGGATACAAAGGGAGGAATGCTTTTCCTCTGAGAATAGAATGCACAGTTTGTGTACCTTTTTGAAGCTTATTATGTTGCCTATTGCACTGCAGAAAACACAGCAAAAGTACAAATGGACATGCATGCACATTTATAGTTCTGTAGCATTAGTTGCAAATATATAGGATGGTGTGCGCATATTTTTAACATTACATTTAAAAGACAAATGCATTATGTGTGACAGTACATTTCAAAAATTCTACACTTTACTGTGCAGAAGAAAAAGTAAGTGACACTGATGGAGGTGTTAAAGAGTCACTAAATGAGAGTTCTACAGATCTGATTGGAGGAGAAAGAGAGAAGAGTGGGGTAGGGGTCTGGGGATTGGGAGGAGAAAGATATGGAAAAGGAAGAAAAAATTACCAACGTCATTTGACCTGCAGCAGCAGTCATTATTTCCCACAGTTCCTATGTCTGTAAAAACAGCAACAACATGTAGCCTTCAAGCACCATGTAACAACAGTTCTGCCACTTCAACCATCCAACAGTTTTCCCCCCAAGCTTAAAGCTAATTGGGCGACCTGACCTGGTGGAGACATTTGAGTCTCAGTATAGAAAAACAAATAACACTGAAACAATGGTGAGCAGATGGACACTGACACTCATGATCGTCTCAGAAAAATGTGAGGAGATGTGTTTGGAGCATTCCTGCAAAGTGTCTTTAGTCATTTTGTATGTCCAGTAACAGGTCTGCTGTGTAACGAAAGCTTTATCTGAACAGCAATCTATTAAACTAAAACGATTTATATAACGTGCATTACAAATCTAAATGAGGAAGGTGTTTTGACTGGTTGATTTGCTTGACAAATGAGGAGTACAGAGACAGTAATAATATTACAAAGGACCTTACTTGGAAGAAAAAGAACAGATTTAATCTAATAGAGGATTAAAAAGTACAGTTGGTGCTCTTCTAATGTTTCAACCTAGCCTAGTATTTATCTGCTTACACCACTGTTGGAAATGTTTAAGAGTTATTTCAACATTTAAGCCCTTTCCCTTGGAGAGTGAGATGAATAGATCACCAAAATAATGTCATGGACGTGTTTAGCTAGTTTAGCATGAAGACAGAAACAGGTAAACGCCTAGCTTGGCGTGTTCAAAAGCACACCAACCAACACTAAATCTCACTCATTTACATACATTTGTTAATTAATATGAACAGAATTTGTTTTGCATTTTTTAGCACCATTTCTGGGGAATTATCTTTGGGCAAACAACAGCTAATTCTCAGAGTCTGGTTATCTCAGAGAGGCTGTCGGGTCTGCTGCTGTTAGTCGTTCTTAGATACCAATATCATAACCTGTGCTCACAATATCATACATCTTCCACTAAAAACAACACTGAAGCACTTCCAAATACTACTACATTCCTGGTTAGACGTTTCCCTCAAGTCTTTTTTCTAAGCTAGCTATTTTAAGCTTTCAGATTCATACTTAGTTAATTGCTTAGTAGATGCATTTATTCATGTTTTAGCCTCTTGGTGCCGGTGGTAAAATCAGTTAACCCAACAGTTAAAAAAAAAAAAAAACATGGAATTTCAATTAGTAGTATTCTTTCAGCTGTTTTTGGTTTCTATGAACTAATGCTAAATAGCTTTAGGTTATTGGCTTTCATATCATCTTACTCTCAGAGAAGAAAATTAACTATGAAACTACTAAAAGCCAAGTTACCCATCGCTGTGAAAGATATCTTTTATTTGAGATTACCATTTTAATCTAAATTCTACTTCTGTTCGACAACTGTAACGACACACAACAGTCACACAAATGGAAAGGTGTTTTAATGGTATCTGTTGTGTCTTGTGTTTGTTCATTATGTTAAACAATAAAAAGGAAAGTAAGCTTTTAAACATTGCTGTTACAGATCAGATCCAATTCACAAATACTGCTGACAAGTTAGAAATTAAGGTCCAATGTTTCCTCAAGCAGCCTTTGTGTTCAATTAAAGTTTTAACACAATAAAATGTAATAATTTTCCTCAGTGTACTTTAACTGGTCTTCAAATAAATATTCATTGTTCTTTTGCCCCGAAAGTATAAATGTTAAGAAACAGTACTACTCGGTTTAAAAATGTACTTTATGGCACCAAATTCATAAACATGCCATTGTAAAATGACTAACGATGACAATTATGTTGTCAACTTTGCTTTTATTGCACAATAAACTACAAATGTATATCTTGGGCCATTGTCAGATATACACTGTATACAGCCACATGTTTGATAATACTACCATTGTTTCAACTTCGAGAGACATATGCAAGAATATGATGTATTTAAGTTAAATGGGATTATATTTGTAAACTGATAAACACCAAGCACAGGTGAATTTTGAAATGGGAATGTGTTTTGAACATGTGGAAACGGAAAACAAACAGGTTCCAGACCCTGAGACTTCTGACAAAGAGTACAAGAGGTCCAAAACCAAATGAAAATCAAACAGGCCACATGCTTCAGCATGCTTGTTCATACATAGGTGGTGATTTTATTTCATTCCCTTTATATATTGCTTCCTCTCAAGTAACAAAAAACCCCACTAATAATCAGATTTCCAAGCTTTGGTATCATATTGTTTCTTACAACATCAACAACAAATATTCATATTATTAGTGAACACAAATTCAGTTCCAAGTCTAATTGTTTGGGACAAAAGATTGGCCCAACATAAGGTCCTCTCCAGAAAAACCTACAGTCAAATATCTTTGACATTGAGCATTTTGTAGCAAATAGCAGAGAATGTGTTGTGCAGCTCATTTCAAGATATTCAAAAGAAAACATCTGTGATTTAGTCTTGCAGCTATTTATAGAAAGCTCTTTTCTGAATGTGTCTGTGTAAGTGCTAATTATGCAGTGCCAGCACAATTATGTAAAGAGCCCCTGTGAAGTAAAATAATTAAAAGTCAAACCCGAAAATGATTTTTAACACTGAAAAGAGCTTTAAAACATATGGAAAAAGCTGGTGTTAAAGCCATGTTTCATCTCTCCTTTGTTATGTGTGAAACTGTGAGCTGCAGCTCATATGACAAGCGATTCATTTCTGAAGTCACTGTCAGTTATCTGTCACACTAAGCTGAGGTGAAAAGATAGAGGCTCTGTGACAGGTAAGTATTGACTCACTTCCTGTCTCTCTCATGTGCAGATTGAGGCTGGTTTGCGTGCACTGCACTTGACTAGCTCCACTTCCAGGTTATTTTCAGTAGGGACGATAACAGAGTATGTTTGTGTGCTGGGGCTGGCTGAGTGCCTTCCGGAAGGATTTACACAAGACTTAATTACCACAACAGGACACATGGCAGTGGACTAAGGTGGTGACCTAGAAATGATTCCAGCCGAGTCAAAAGTCATACATATCTGAGCAAACTGGGAGTTTGCACCGAGTAAAGGTACAAATTAACTGAATGTGACGTGCATTGAGATACGCCCATTTTTTTTTTTAACAGCTGAACACGCACTCGAGGCGCGACACAGCAGTGTTACTGTTACTTTTTTAGAGAGCTAAAAAGGAACAAAAGCTAGTATTCTTCCCCAGAGCGTGTAGTTATATTAATAACAAAAGTGAAGTTTCACTGGTTAAAATAACAAATGTCATGTACATGCGATGACTGTATGCAATAGGAGCATCAATTGGTGCATGTCAAATAAGGAGCGGTTTTTAGTTTTATTGTTTTCAGTGCATTTGGGTCTTAACTAAGAACACCATAATCTTAAAACATGATAACAAATGAACTAGGTGTTGAATCAGCTAAAAACTGCATTACTGTGAGTCTTCCTAGCATTGTTTTAAATTAAAAGATAGGTTACTCAGCTCATTGTTAAACAGTCAATATTATCTGCTAATATTAACTGTGTTATCCTTCATTTTTATTACTTGATAAGCAGCTCACTGATACACCCACCATACACAGAATCTCTAAGGTTACAGTGGAAATGACACAGACTGAACATGAAAACACAAATGAAGGAGCGAGAAAGTGTTTCTGCGTTTACCTCTATCAGTGAAGTACAAACAATAGCACCAGCGTTCACCATGGGGTTGTGGGGCTTATCTGCAAAAAATAAAAAACTCAGTTAGCATGCTGTAGAGGATCAAAGTGTAAACACTCACCTGAGGGCTCTGTATATAGACACAACAAACACTGAAAATCAAATACATGTAGAGCACACAATGACTGAAGATACTAAAAATAAATATATGTTTTAATAGAGTATATACAAAATAGCAGCAGAATGATGTGAACAAATGTTTTCAAATGTTACTTTGGCATGTAGCAAAGTTTTTATGACATGAGATTGTGGATTTTGGCACACACAAAGCTTGGAACACTGACAAAGTCTGTGTGGAAAGTTGCTCTTATTTAGGCTGGTGCCCCACGAGGACGAAAACGGGTTGTATCCGCATATTTCTCTTGCGTATAGCCCTTTTTGCCACACGAGCCGTAACTAAACGATAGAAACGGACCCCGCAAACGATAACAGGTCCAAAGGTGGATAGATCTGGGAAAGGAGCGCTCTGGGGGGTCATACGGCTCCGTGTGATCGCCTCTATACGATCATTTTGTGATAATGATGACGCAATAGCCCTGCCTCCCCCATCTCTGCTGCTCACCCCCGCAAAAGTAAACTGCACACTGAATTCAGATTATCACCCTTAGCTATTATAATTACCTCTCAATCTACCTAAACTAGTTATAAACAGAGATGGGGTCGTTACTAAAAAAAAGTAATATATTACATATTACTTTTTTAAAAAGTAATATATTGCACTACTTCGTTACTCTCTACATAAAGTAACTTGTTACTTTACTCGTTACTTTACTCGCAGGGCCGGCCCGCCCCTCCCTACAGGCAGATCACGCAGACTGCTAAAGTTTCAAATGTTCTCTTTAGTTCAGTTTCCATTGTCCATAAGACTGATCCAGATAGCTCTGACTATGGCTGTCCTCTGTCTCCTGCTATCTGTATTTTGCGCAGTATATCTCTGAACGATGCGATGGTGATTCCACTGTGCAAATGGGCAACATTACCTCTACTATGAAGGATGCTACAAGCCTGTCCATCTCTGCTTTGGTTACCGGTCCTCCAAATTCTAATTTGTGCCGCTTCGGAGTCGGCGACTCACAACATCCTCACTCTGGGTTCGGGGGTCCGGTCCTTAGCTATTAGCTTCACCTTAGCATGTGTTCTTTGCAGGTGTTTGTTGAGGTTTGACGTGGTGTTTAGCAGTGGATAACAGCTTCTGGCCTGGACACAGTTTGCACCTCACCGTCACATTCCTGTCTATTCTTCGGACGAACTCAAAATAATGGGCATACCTCCACCCCTCGAAAGTTATCGCTGACTCTGCCATGTTTATGCAGCATTGCACGCGGAGATGTGGACGCGCAAGTCGCGCATATTACGTATATATAAACCTGCGGCGGAAACCCCTCGTCTGTCAGTGTGATGACTGATTTTATAAAAGTAACGAAGTAACGCGTGTCGGGGCAATGTTAGTAACTGTAGTGTGATTACTGAATTATAAAAGTAACGCGTTACACTACTCCGTTACCGACAAAAGTAATATTATTACAGTAACGCGTACACCCAACTCTGGTTATAAATATGTTTATTTTTTTTACTGTCGGCCGGGTCACTCATTACTGGATCAGCTGCTGCATGAGACAGACACTGACGCTGTCAGAGAGGAAAAAGAGAGGACAGGCTCCGTGTATTTTATTATTATATATAGTCGTTATTCATTTGTTTTAAAGCTTAATAAATAACAAAGACCTTTGACCGGCACTTTTATAATTTTGTCCGGAAGATTTAAACTTTTACACACGTTGACCGGCGAAAAACTCTGCCCGGTTCCCTCAGCCCCCACCGCGGAGAATAAACAGAAGTGCAGCCATGCTTCTTCACTGCTTTTGTGGAGGAAGTTACAGCGCCACGTACAGGCTCGGCATATGTACTGCAGCTTTTTCCAGCGGTGGGAGCTAAACGGAGCTGTCTCGTGTGAACAGACACTATTCGGTGTATATTGCGTGTGGACGGAAGCTTTTTGCGATTGCGATTGCGTTAATCCTATGCGTTTTGCCGTATGCGTTCCCGTGGGGCAAGCACCTTAAACTCTGCCATGTTTAGCTATCGGAATGAGAAATACTGGATTGATTTCTGGGAGGGTTACTTCACAGTTGCTCCTAGTCTAGAATAGAAATATTTATAAACATAAATAAATTATACAAAGTAACACATTTATAAAAGTATGAAGAAACATGTGCATTGCACTACAATATACTTTGAATAATACATATTTTAATTAATATTTATACTACAATAAATAACACATATTTAAATAATAATATCATGTTTAAAAGCATGATTAATTTAAATACAGATTTAGCATTTTAACACATCTGTGATGATCTATGAAGATGGGTTCATGTTTGAATAATACAAATAGAGCTGCGATGATGAAGTGTCATGTTTCAACTGTGAGTGGAGCTGGATAGATGCCACTAAGCAACAATGAGTCAAAGCTAATCGACTACTGTTTAACTGAAGACATTTATTTAAAATCAAATAATTAAAAATGTTTTAATGTAAAAAGAAAATTAGGATATAGAAAGTCTTGCTCTCGTGTTAATCATTGGTCAGCTGGAGGTCAGGTGACTTCTGACATATTCCTCTTCAGGAGAGTAAAACTAAGAATTAGTTTAGTCTATTTCCATAAGCTGCTCTATGTAATGAGCTCTCTTCCTCTTTAGTTATAATCATACTGTGCAAATGTAATGACAAGATGACACAAAGTCTTCCCCCCTTAGAGCTCTAAAAGCTCTAATAGAAGAGTAACACTGCAACATTTTTACAATAGTGTGTAGGAAAGGAAAAATATACCATGAACTGAAGGAAAACTAGAGAAAAAGTAAAAGTGTATCGTCTCACCATCATCATCGAGGAAGAGTTTATTAAAGCGCAGGCCACTGGGCTCCTTCCCAATAAAACTGTGCACGTACTCAGTGCCGTGGTCGTGGACAGCGATGGCGTACTTCAGGGGCTTGACACAGGACTGCAGACAGAAGGGGACCTTAGTGTCTCCTACTGTGTGTCTACAAGACAGAAGATAAACGTTATCTAAGCGTGCAAATCAGCGGCAATGTCAGTGAATAGAAAACAACATTTTTAGAGAACCATGAACAGACTACACAATCAAAGGAAAATGTTCTTATTAAGAAGATATCATTTCATAGAATGCCGTTCGGGAAAACCATAACCTTCAGTGACAGCATGATAACGCAATCTGTTCAGTGCCGTTATCTTTATGACTTCCTCGCTTACAAAAACACAACTAATATACACACCTATGGAATTTTACAACTGCCGAACGGATCAAAACACCTGCTGATATCATTATACTATTCTTTGGTACATTTCCTTATACTGGTTTTGTTTTTACTGTTAAACACACAACACCTGTACAATATATTGAAATGTCCTGCAATAAATTAAACCATACATTTCATTAAGCTTCTCAACAAGTATTGCGAGCCATGACGGTTGTGCAATAGGTCGCTTTTGTCAGTAGGTGTGTTTGTGATTTGTGTATGTGCAAGCTGTGTATTTGTACACAAGTAGTGTGTTAACATGTTAAAGTATTTTATCTTTCGCTATTATTGTTGTCTTTTGTGGAACTGTGTCCAAAACAAATGACCTGTATGGACTATAAAAATATCGTACTGTATTGACTTGAATCAACGAACAGATATTGGGCTTTACTAAGAATATTTATTACACTGCCTTCAAGAAAGAGGATTTTATTTTTTATTTCACCCAACCTCATTAATGAGCAATAAGTGGCACTTGAAACACTTTTATAAACTCAAGGGGGATTTTATTTTACAGTTAGAAACTAAGGAATGGTTCTGAAACTGCAGTAAAACTAAAATCAGAAGGGGCTCGTTTGCATTCCTTACTGGATACCATTTGGTTATTATTTAGCAAACAGTCAAATGGAGTCAGCGATTTCACTCAGAGCACAGAGCTGCCATTATGATGATGACTGATAAACATCCTACAAACAGTAAAGGTAATATGAAAACATTTGAGAAACATGACGGTGTCCCTTTAATACTTGTCCCCGCTCAGGACTCGTGTCTCACCTCTGTCCGTCCACTGTGCACAGGGAGACGGCCCACAGGTCAGGGCTGAATTTGGCGAGCTGAGGAATGTAGTCTGCAACCTGAAAGAGCGGGAAGAAGATGAAAGAGTGTCGACGCAGCAGAGGCTCACCTTCTACCTCTGACTGGAGCAATAACGACTGACCGCACAAATCCTCATGTGTTGACAAGAGAATTCCACCCCGAGAGGCTCATATTAACAAGAAATGACAGTTTGTTTACTTTTGTCTTTTATGTTCTTACATTACCACTATAGCAACAACTCTTCGGCCTTTTTCCAGGAAGCCTTTTGACAAACCCCAGAGAAGTGTTTCAACGCTACGAAAAAAGGACAATGTTCCCCTTATTATTGACACTGCTCCACACTAAGCTGCCGGTTTTTATTCTTGAACTCAAAACTATTCTTGAACGCTGAGAAAAAAAACCTCTGCAGAGTGGATGAACATTGAAATGCAGGACGTGCTGGGGAAGCTGAACAAAGCTTTTGGAAAAATTATGACGTGACCCTGCCTCTAACTGTCTCTGTTATGGTTCTTTTTCAATTTCACCAAGTTGATCACACATGATTAACTGTGACCGTCAAATATTATTAAAATCTATGGGTCTGAATCCGCCAGGTTAATGTGCATGTTGGTACAGTATAGTTATTTGCCAGTAGACACTTTTATTTTGACTTGTCAAAGCATGAAAGCCGTGAGTAAATTACAAAATTAACTGGTGCACCAAAATATTTAAGAAGACAACGGATGCTTTCTAACTGAGAACTGTGTTTTTAAATATCTAAACCTTTTCGAAACTAGCACTTAGAATAACTTGACAACACACAGAAAAGTGGTGACAAAAACAACCAAGCACCACTGGTGAAAATAGCAGGTAGTTCAGTGCAGGTGTGAATACAACTATCATCCTTTTAACATGTTCCGAGGTGGCTTTTTCCTGCAGGTGTAAGATGAAAGTGTGCCATCACAGTGGTTTTAAATCAGATCAGAGTGCTGCGGATGTATAATCAAGGACTGATTACACATCGGATACCTTTAATACCAGCTGAATGCAGACTGAACCCAGGAAGAAATGAATCTGTATTATGATGCTCTGACAGAAACAAAAAAGAAAATAAAGAGTCATAGATGAAAGGACACACCTGTCCTTCATTGAGAGGTTTGGCACTCTCATACAGCTCATCAATATGGGAGGTGAAGGACTGGAAGTCTGGAATGACGAACTTCTTGCGGAAGGCCTGAGTGAGCAGGACAATGTTGCTCTGGACACACCTGATAAATAAACCACAGATAGCATGCTCAAACACAGTGACTGCATGCAATCGGAGGAAAAGTTTGTCAACCAAGTTTGCAACCTGAAGTGTGACAAACTTCTATGCAAAGTGGCTGATGAAGAAGTTTCAACATAACATATTGATCAGTTACATTTTGAATATAGTGATTAATGATCACTATATCAATGATCAATCCACAGACTGTAGGAAACCATCATAGTGTAGTGACATTATCAGAAGGTTCCAGGGACGTTTTGATGCTCACATTTAAACAAACTTCTCCTTAAGCCTAAATGTGTTACTCATTAAACAATAATTTGCCAGCCTTGCACTTAAATGTATACTTGAAGAAGGGAAAGTAAATACTGAGAGCTTAACATTTCATAAACGGAATCATTTCTACTGTGAAAAAGGAAGGAAATTGGGAGTTTCCCACTGACTGCTGTCAATAGATGTATTTGACAAATATCTAATGGAAAACCCCAGTATAGGGCATTTTATGATTATATAGGCATACAGTTATGCTGGTTGTTTTTCCCCAAACCGTTACTCTAGAGGCGCCTTCACACCGCAGTACTTTTCCCACTTTAGTTCCGATATAGTTCTGAAATGTTGCATTCACACCAAAAAAATCCGGAACAAAAATGTGTTAATGAGAACCTTTTTACCCCCTTTTCCGTCGCTGCTAGAGAGCAGGGACTTTCGTGGAAGAAAAAGGTTCCAATTTCTGATTGGCTGGGCGGATGCAAACCACACCCCGTAAAAACTCCCAAAAAGTTTGGTGAAGCCGCCATTTTATTATCCTCGCATTAGCATTATTAGCATTAGCCCAGCGCACAAACGCAGAGAGACTAACTTATGGCAACACAAAAGAAAACATGGGAGCGGTGGAGATGAGAGTGTCGGCGTTCTGGCGATTTACTCGGAAGACTTCAGTAGAAGCTGCTGGGAGTCCCAGCAGCTTCTACTGAAGCCTTCCCCAACTCCGGGGACTTCCGGCCGGGGACTTCGGGTGGCAGTATACGCCGTGAAGTTGTTTGCGGCCTGCCAGTAAACCCAAAGCAGAAGAAGAAGTGACATCAGCGGCTTCATTTGCTAATCCTCCCCAGGAACTTATTCCGGTGTGAACGCGATCTGTACTTAGTTCATCACAACTAAAGAGTTCTCATGAACTAAGTTCTGATGAACCTTTGTGGGAAAGGTACTGCGGTGTGAAAGCGCCTTAGGAGGTCTTAACCAGGTACACATTTCTGAAAACTTTAGAGTGGTGAAGAGAGCTAGTTTTGTTTTGTACCATAGACACCAAAAGCCTGCTAGTGGACTACAGTATCTTAAATTCTTTGTTATTAGGACGCAAGGCTCTTCATGTCCCACGTGGGGTATAACATGCATTTGGATCTTGTTTAAATATCTATAACAAACCACCAATAAATGCAATGTTGCATAACCTTACATTAAATACATTGATATCATTCTTTTGTATTATGAAACAGAAAGAGCTCATTTATATAATTGATTGAAATGGAAGTGCACAATTCACACAAAAACAGAATAGTCCAAATGCTTTTTAATTTTTACATTTTTGCATGTAGGCAATATGCAAATGTAAACAATTAAGCACGTTTGAATGTGCTAAAAAAAAAAACATACAACGCCTTTTTTGTGCCAAGAATAGTAAAAAGTGATTGGTTAAGGCGATAAAAAGTGCCACTATTGTAGATGTACATGATGGGGATTAAACACAGGACAAGACACAACACGCCTTACTTCTTAAACTGGTGCCTGTCGAGCGTAACGCCGTCTGATGAGTTCCTCAGAGTTTCTTTCAGAGTGTCCATGCATTCCTTCAGTCTGGGATCCCCAGATCGGAGCCCAGTCGTTTTAAGTGCCTAAAATGGAGGAATTACAAACGCTTCTGAATAGAAAGAATGTACAGGAAGCAATCACAAGTACAGAGATAACTTTGTAATGCACTTATCAATGCTGGGAAATTACATTATTACTTATTAGATGCTTTTACCCAAAGCGATTTACATACACTCAATATTACACTCAACTTTAGCTCCCAGCATCACATTGAACTGAATTTGAAGGACTTACTGTGAGAAATTTATGAGCAGGAATTGTCTCTTGACCTTCTGCGACTGTGTAGAAGAGCAAGTCCTCCAAACTAGGGAGAATGCCAGCATTTCTTCTCCTAAGAAGACAGAAAAAAAACACACATGTATAAGACTTCAAGCAATGTGAAAGTACTCAATGTTAGCATCAACCCCGTAGTAAAATACATAGGATATAGCTGAAAAGAGAGGATTAACATGGGCATTTGTTTTATATGCAAGAACAGCACTGCTGTGGCAGCTAGGTTGATATGCAGCAGGACTGCCTTTAAGCACAGACCATAATACATTACATGTTACTTGTTAGACACTTTTATCCAAAGCGACTTACATACTCAATACTGTGGGCAACAGGAGCAACTTGGGTGAAGTGTCTTGCTCAGGGACACAACGACATCCTGACTGCAGTGGGGTTTGAACCTGTGCTCCCCTGATAAGAACACCAACGCACAAGTCCACTGCGCCACAGAGCCTGTTCCCATCTGAGGCTGTTGATATACAGTCTTATCACATTCGTGAGGGATTTGAGCGATATATACTGGAATAATGCTATCCAAGTGTCAGCAATAGCCACACAGGCGTGTGTGTCTGTTGTTAGAGCATAGAGATCAAAGCCTTAATTGTGCAGCAGAACACTACTGAAGGTTTCATGTTACCAGTGATCCCTTACGAATAACCAAGGTATCAAAGCTGGAAATCAGGATATGACGACAGAGCGAAAGCTGGACTGGCTCCATAAATAAGAGTGATCATGATAGAGTTAATGATCCTGAAAAGAGGTGTAATATTGAATATAGTAAATAACAAGTCCCAAAACTGACTCTTTTTCATTGTTGCGCTTCAACAATGGGCTTCTCAGTGTATTGTTAAACCCAAAATCCAATGATCATATTCCAAAGAATGTGAAAAGGTGGCACATCTTAGATGTCAAGTAGGACAAAACACTCACATTTCACTTGTTCATTGGCTCACATCACAGAATGAAATCTGGGATGTCTGAGATGAGCTACTGTTCCACATGATCTACATTTTCCTCTAAGAAAAAACAGTCCTGCATTTAAACAGTCAATAGGAAACAACATGCATGAAGGCTACAGAGCTTTGCACTCAGTAATACAGCCTGCTTCTCAGCTCTTCTGCATTGGCTTCCAATCAGATGTTACAGGGCTATGTGCTGTTTTGCACATTGTTAATGAAGAGGAATGTCAGGTGTATGTCCCTGCAGGTGTGTTTCGGCATGATAATGGAATGCATGCTCTCAGCTGCAGCCTGCTGTTTTCAACTAACACACTTTAAAGGCGTGTCAACAAGCAAGATGTGACAGCAACCTCTCCTTCACCCAAAGCTGAGTCTTGTACTTGAGTACTTCTACTCAAGTACAAGACCTGAGTACTTCTACTTTTACTTAAGTACAAGATCTGAGTACTTCTACTCAAGTACAATATCTGAGTACTTCTACTTTTAATCAAGTACAAGATCTATACTTATACCACCTCCGTTTATAGCCTATGAAAAAAACTATTAGAAAACGAAGGCTAAAGCTAACGTTAGCAGATAGTGACAATGTATGCTAGTTAGCTAGCTCGACAACGATAATATTGCGACAGAAAAACTTTTCAGTGCACATCACGCTCTGCCGCTCCGACAGGGTGCACTGCTCTGAACACCTGAACGGCCCGTTCTAACAGCTGTTCACCAGCGGTCCAGTCTGTGCCACAGTGACTCCAGACCACACAGTTAATATTAACGAACGCACCGTAGGTAATGTAGCTGCTGAAGCTAGACCCTCATCCCGGAGCAGCAGAGCCTTATTATACATCCATGAGCAGAGCCGACAGGCAGGAAGACTCGAGCACACAGCTCGCGCTGCATTATAATATATATATATATACACCATGCGTGTCATGATGGCACATAACAGCTCGCGGCCGCCGATTACTCCGGGTCCCAGACCCCCCCCATACCCCAAAAATATTTTTATTGCAGATCTACATGAATCACACAAACGACCTATTTTGGATTCAAAACGGCGAATTTCGCCGAAAGGTGACAAGTTTGCATCCCTGTTTTATTTATTTTTTAATAAGCACCAAATTGCAACTGAAGTAATCTATCTACGGTCACTTTTCACATTGAACATGTGCTCTTTTATTAAATAAACTAAACGCCTATGTTATTTATCCAATGTATGTGCATGTTTCAGTGTCCACTGCTTTGCGTATTCACATTCTCCCTCGCTCTGTTTCTGCAGGGCAGGGCAGGGCAGGGCAGGGCAGGCAGGGCAGGGCAGGGCAGGCAGGGCAGGGCAGGGCAGGGCAGGGCATTTAGCGGCAGTGACTCAACAAATGGCCTCTTAAAATGTATCGTCAGCAATGTATGACACGCAGACTGCTTGTTTGATGTTAGACTCACACCAATAGCTCAATATGATCATAACACGATTGCTTTCATATCAGAGATCAGATGAAGTGGAGCTGCCTCCAGCAATAGAGGATGAGGCAGAGAGAAGCAGCAGCACAGGGTTGCAGCAGGTATGTTATATGCTGTAGTCAGGTGATTTAAATGTATCAATGAAAGGAAGAAGTGTAGGCCACATGATAAGAAGGGAATACAGTTTGAATAAAAGTAATACAGTACAGTGTAACACTGTACTGTATTACTTTTTAATGTACAAATACTTTGTTACTGTACAATAACAATAACAATAATCCACAGCTCCTCTCTGCTCCCTCGTTGGGGGGGTACCCGAGCAGCACCCTGCCAAGGCAGTAAACCTAGGGGAAACACTGGTATGTATAACTAATTTAAACTATTTGTTTCTATACATTTGTTTACCTCACTATTACGTTCACTCGCTCATAACAGTGTTAGAATGCAGTGCCAAAAGCTTTTGCACCTGCAGGTAGTACATTTAACAAAAAAAGGTAATAAAAAGCATACACATTTTCTTTTTGTATGTATAGTCTAGGGTCCCTCTAACAATGCAACATACAATAAGACATGCAATAAGACATGCATCATGTTTACTGCACTATTTTATTGCAAGTAGTATTTGCAGGAATAAGAAACACATCATATGCAAGATAGAATAAGATAAATCAAATGTATATACTCTAGTAATGTTTCCTAAAATGTGTGGATATTAGTCATAAGCAGATGTACAAAAGAAATGTATCAATGAACAGTGGGTTATAATTTGTTTAGAAAATAGTTTCAATGTAGACAGTACTCAACACTGAAATCTACCATCAGGTATGCAGTTCTTTGCTGTATCTATAATATTTTGATTATACAAACATAATGCAGTTACGTGTGCCTCACGTAGCGTCTGAATCAGTGTTAGAGCAGGCCAAAATTCCAGGAATTCTCCATTCTTTAGCTCCGCCCAGCCCTCTGTGGCTCTTGGATTAATAAAGCCAACATTGTGGCCCGTTCACATGCTGGCCATGACACAGCAGCAGGGTCTGCAGTGGAGCTCACTTAGAGCAGTGCATTTAACACATTTATGTTACCATTCATTACCTCAATTCATTTTCGATTTAAATTAGAGAATAGGTTATATATTTTGTAAAAATACATAAATAGATCATGACAAGTTACCCCCAACTTTATTACTTTTTTTTAACTTATAAACAAACACATAGAAAATGTAATACAACTTTCAACTGAACGGTTAACTCTTTAAAGAAGATTTACTTTTTATATAATTGTATAACTATGAACATAAAAGTAATGAGTTTATTCTTCCCAATTCTACTTTTGGTATTTATTTAGATAAATTCATATTCCTGTTTGTATAAACCACGATGATGTGTACATGTATGTGTATTTTAATACTTTTTCAATAAATAAAACATTTTTTTTTTTTAAATCACATGAGCAGCTTTGTACAGAATCAGTGTTTAAGTATCAGTATAAAATCATTGTCTCTGGATAACTTGCAGCAGCTCTTCAGCTTGATTCTGTATGGTCTACAGTCCCACTCGGACATCCTGTTTCAAAATATTGGGCATCCCATTAAAGAAATTATAATGCTGTTCAATACAACCTTGAGCGTAGTGTTAATTTCGTTGACTAAAACTATGACGAAATATGTTCGTCAACGACCTTTTTTCCATGACGAAAACGAGACGGCACCGACGGCAGTAAACAATAACTGTAACGAAATCATCATGCAATATCGTTGACGAAAAGTGACGAGACGAAAATGTAGTTTACTAAATAAAAACTATGCCAAAATCTCGCTTTACTTTCGTTGACGAAAAATGAGGAGACGAAATATTATTAAAGATAACGTTACATGTCTGATAGTCAGTTTTTCTCCCAGCAGTTCCATTTCCGGTGCTGCGGCTGGGCAGCAGCTGTGTGTCTGTGCTGCGCGCGGCAGTACATTTGAATTACACCGGGCAGCGGCACACTGTGAACTGTCAGGAAGACTCGGGTCTAACTCATGGTCTAACTAACCTTATTTAACAGAAAATAAAATGGCAACAACAGTGATTGGGAGCAGTGGTCGCACTCGCGTTAACCGAATACCCCCCGTCAACGCGAGTGAGTGATAAATTGTGCACTCGACGGGTAATAATGGATTATGATGGAAATGTTACGATCCTGTCTGTCAAAATGACTGCTTGGGAGAAAGAAACAATGTGATATTTGGGCCCATTTTCGCTACAATGAGGCGGAGAAAAAAAGCGAATGCATTGTTTTATCAGAAGGGAAGCAATGTGGCCATAACACAGCTGTAAAAACACCACAAACCTGACCAGATACTCTCTGCAAAGCTGCATTTCTTAATCATTCAACCTGTGTTTTTCATCAAATAAGGACAAGATATAATCTTATTGTGAAATAAATTTGACTAAAATGACAAATTATTGGTTTTGGCTAGTCTAGTTTGACTGAAATGTTCTATATAATCTGATGACTAAAAAAGACTCCGTTTTCATTGACAAAAAGTAGACTAAAATAATTAGTTTTCTTTGACTAAAATAAGACTAAAATGCTCAGACTTTTAGTCGACTAAAACTTGACTAAATAAAAACAGGATGAAGGTGACTAAATATGACTAAACGAAAAAGGAAATTTAACACAGGACTAAGACTAAATTAACACTACTTGAGCGCAAGTCATTTTCCATTAAAAGCCAATGCTTCTGATCCAACAGTGAAAGTGTAGCTGTGCAGCATATCGGCCACATCTGCTCCTCCTCCTCCCTGCCATCATTTCTTCTCCTTTTAGCATACCCTCTAGTCTCCACAGAGTAAACACTCCACATACAGCCACGGTAACTGCGTCTGAAAATGTGCAAACAAACCAAGGGCACTAAAATGCTGTCTGTCAGGCATGCTTAATTCAAAGGGAGTGTTATTGAGCTCACATCTATCTCGCCAATAGCCTTTCCATACAGCAGTCAACAGGTGCAGCGACTGCAGAAAACATGTGGGCAAATAAGGAAGTATGTGGATGATTAAAAAGGCTACTGGGGCTCTAGGGGAGCTTTGTTAACTATGTGTGTTTTGTCATCACAGTTTCTCAGCTTGGACTAGGGAATAACTCATTATTCACAGAAACAAAGGAGTCAAAATCATGGCCTTAACAGTACCAAGCATAGGAGAGTCTAATGAAAATGGTGCTGTTATAGCTTTATACGAATGTATGATTCACTGTTTTCTAGATCGATACAAGTTGACAGCCCAAATTTTAAACTAGATGGCGGCCTGCCTAGGTACTACAGCTGCTAGCTTGATGGCTATGAGTACTAACAATAGCCATAATCGTTATTTGTGTTCATTACGATGAAAATGATCATTTTGGGGCAGTGGCTCTGGAAGGAATCGTGAAAAGGGACGGATGTAAGGGTTGCCGGCTTGGCAACTTTCTTGTTAGATTTAGCGAGTCTTGAAGCTACCGCTGCTAGCTAATTTCAATTGAAAAATGTTGACAACACTGGGTAGTTGTTTAAGCTTTAAAATATACTGTACTCTTGCTAGCTTTTCTTCTTCTTAACCTGTTAAGCCCCGAGCCTGTTTTTCAGGTCTCAGGCTTGAAAATGACATTCCCAGAACAAATTACTATATCTTCACTTCTAAAAAGGGGTAAATTAATAATCCATTTTCTCAAAGCAATTATAAACCTGTGAGTTGGATGTAGAAAAGTCAGAATCAAATTTAGATTTTTTTTATTTTAAAGTAAATTCAGATTGAACATAGTAAAAAAAAAAAACATTACTTATAGTGAAAACCACCCTTGAATGATGGGATAGTAGACTAAAAGCTTTAGGAATCCAAACTATAACGTATAATAAGTACCCTGTATCAAGATTGATGCAGAACAGGTGACATTTGAAAAAAAAAACACTTCTGGGGTCATTTGGGTGGATTTTCCATATCTCTGGCCCCCCTCGGTCAATTTTGATGATTGACACCTCTTTTGAACTGTTAGAGCCAATAGAATCGAGGGGAGTTCCTAAATCCATCTAAACATTACCATTGGTGAATGGAGTGATGCTCAGCCAGAATGCCCAAAACCGGAAGCTGGGTTGTAGCTCACACACTCGTTTTTTGACAAGAATGTTATGATGGATTATCAGTAATCATTTCAAAGTGACACAGACACATTGGATTAACCTTCAGTAGCGTTTTTATGCATTTTAATGCAATTGAACACTTTTGATCAGAAAACAGCAAAGGTAATACGTATTTGCCGTTTTGGCTCCGTAAAGCTACGTTGTGTGTTGTCTTGTTTTGCCTTCGCTGCCCTCACTTCTGGTCGCACAGTGATGATACACCTATATACCTCTAGAATCTGTGGAATCTCAGCTTTCATTTGATATTTTGTTTGTGCAGATCCGATAAGTAATAAAATATTTCTACCGTGAGTTCTGTGCTAAGTGCGTTAGCATTTTTTCGCTTAGTGCTAATTCAGAGGCTTGGTATTACCCTTGAGTTTCGTTTAGCTAAAACTTGTTCATATCGTCAGTTAGCTGGGTTTCTTCCCGTTAAGTGGGTATGACACATTCATAGGTTGTTAAATGTTAAGAAGCCCTGAGACACAGTTGTGAAAAAAAAGCCCGCGCTTATAAGCTTACCAAACCTAGCTATGAGGTAGGGATGTTGTTGGTGAAATTCATTGATGTTCCATAACTATTAGCTAACAAGATAAAATTAGAAAAATAAATGTCAATGTATCACCGAGTGTTGACATACACTTCTTTAGTACAATTTGCATCATGTTTTTTCCCCTCAAATTCACCTTTCTAATATCCATTTTATTGCGGTCATTAGATCTTGTGCAAACATGTTTATTCAAGTTTCCCGCCAAAATGTTAATTTTACAGGACTACATTTGAACAGTTCATGATAACGTTACAGCTTATCTTTGTACTGAACTGCCTAGAGCTTGAATGCATCATAATGTATCTCAATGGACCCTCACTCCAGCTTTGTTAATGTTAGCTCTGTTATTTAGCCAAGCAGAGAATCTAATATGAAACAGAAAGACAAGCCAACATGAAAAATGTTTCTAAAAATGTCATAAATAGTGACTGACAGCTTACTTCAACAAGAGGGAGCACGTTTTCATATCACATAGAGCGTGTGTTTGTTAGCCGACATGAACTGAACTACATGTTCAAAGCCAAAGGCTGTTTGAACTGCGCAAACACAATCAGGTATAAAAACAACCAGTTTCTCTATATTGGTACATTTAAAAATCCTCTTCCTCTTCACAGGCAGATGGCTCAGGACATTTGCGTCTGGATGACTGCTCATTGGTGTAAGCAGGACACTTTCAGTTTCCTGGATACCACGTAAAGATTACGTTGCGATTTTGAAAAGTCTTTATGCTCTGAAGGCGTTTTAGTTTGGTTAAACACAATTCCATAATTCAATTAACAGCACTGACTTACAATATTAGACATTAGAGTCTTAATTCCTGAAGATCTACAGATCAGTTGTCCGGATGAAGGTCATTCGCCACTAGATATAAATCCTGAACAGTAGTTCGTTTTTTTTAGGAAAATTATGTGATATGAAAGATGTGAAATGGAGATGTCCTGAACTCAATTTTAAAGATGCATATAAATCTGGCTGTAAAATTCAATTATCTGACTGGAGAGCATATCCTAAGCAGGGTCATATCAGTGACCTAACACGTTTCCATAAGCAGTACCAAATATGTCTTTCAGTTTCTGTTTGTGTCATGTGTTTCACATCAGTCATTTGTCATTTTTGATATATTTTAATCACATCCACCCACTTAAACTGTAACCAATCCCATAAAGTAGTCAGAGAATTGGCAGTGAGCCAAGGTTACTGTACAACATAAGGCCTTAATAAGGTAATAAGTAGCAGTGTCAGTTATACCAGACAACAGCTTCAATGGTTTGACTTTTCCTCATTCATTTACTGATAGCCTAAAGCTCAGTTCTCATTTTGTTCCATTTGAAAATAGAGAAATCACAGTAGAGCTGGGATTGTTTCTCAATGCACTGAATGGAATGTGAGTCATGACTAGCTTTTTGTTTCAGAAGTTTATCTTGGAGTCATCATCATTAATGTGTAATCCACACGGGGTCACCATCACGTGCATCAACAAGCCTTTTTGCTGCTGACCACAAAAATATGAATCAAAGACTAAAATATCGGGTCAGTTACCAAGGACACTACGTCCTGAGCATCTGAACATGTGCACAGATTCAGATGCCTCAATTCGGTTTCACGTAAGGACACTAATGGCGCATTTCCACCATGGCGCGGAGCGCGGTTTAAGCGTGCCGTGTCGTGCCGTGCCCGTTTTTGGTTGCGCTTCCACTAGGCCTAGTTACGGCCCGGCCCGGCGGCCCGGCCCGGCGCCACTTTTTCACCTCTTTTCTGGCCCGACAAAATTGTGGTTCTATCGGGGCCAACAAACAGGGCTGAGTCGGGCTGAGTATGCTAAACTAGAGAGAGGAGCGCTGGCAAGAGGCAACTACAACAAGATGACATATTTGACCGTGATTTAATTGTAATACACGTTTCAAAATGATGCCGAAGTAACAACATACTGATACCGGTTAGTAAAAACCATGAATTAATGCTTTGACAAGTCTGCAGACAGACGGCAGGCGAAAAACCTTTTAAAATGCGTGTTGTCTAAATGGAGATGGCTAAGCTAACTCAATATATGCTCCGACCGTCCACACTCACAACAACGGCCTATACAGACATAAATAAAGCAGCGACTGTACTCACCATGACACAGGCAGTCTGTGGTTTGTACTTGTTTAACTTTTGTCGAGTTTCTGAACATATATAAGGAGCTGTGAGCTCTGAGTGCTAACAGCTAACGGCTGTGTTGTTTTCTGGGGTTCTCATTGAAGATGACGTCACGGCTCCGCCTACACTGCGTTACTATAGTAACTACCCCAGTTCCTAAACTGTAATGGAAGCGCAGCATGAAGTGAGTCAGCCCTGTTAAGGCCCAACGCGGCCAAGCAGTACCGAGTGTGGCCGAGGCCGACCGTGTGGTGGAAATGCACCATAACTTTCTTACCCTGGCCATTTATTTTTTCTACTGCACTTACCAAGCTGTAATATGAAACCTAGGCTTCTCCCTTGGGTTTCTGCTGTATTTGACAGTTATCAAGCTAATTCTTAATGGCTTCAGTCCCCTAAATACTATTGTTGTCCTCGTCAACAAGTTGTAGTTCATAGTAAAATGAAAGATTTTTGTTGTCCTTTTTGTCATGTGAAAACACATCTGCTTGACAAGTGATACAACTTGACAACCCTAAAAGCCCCCAGGACTTGAATTTGGCGTCACCTCCCTAGAAATTTGCTAATTTACTTCAGGAACTCGTTTTAGAGTTTGGGAAACTACACATTGTGCAACGTTTCACAATGTTCTGAAATGAAATGGGGAAAGGGCTTTGAGAGAAGGCTCCTGACAGGAGTGAGGTTATGCAAAAGCAGTTTTGGGAGCATTGGCAGAGCATATCCAACACCACAGTCCGTATCTTAGTGATGATACCGCCCTAGAAATGTACTTGTGTAGCCTCCTTTCTGGGTCAGTAAATATCCTAGTCATTTTGGCAACACTGAGCTGGCTCATAAAAACTGCCTAGTTTTAAAGGGAAACACATTGACTGCAATCACTGTACAGAGAGCCAGTTGGCTGCAAGTGTACAACTCCAAATGTGAAGTAGATGAGAACAACAAGAACACTAGATATTTAATGCACACTAAGGAATATAGAACAATGTGGCAATTAAAAAAAAAAGACTAACAAACAGACTCAAAGACAGTTTAGTCCCCAGAGCAATCATGGCATTGAACTCTTACACTATTAACGCTTAGTCTTCCTCCCTATGCAATATTATACGAACATAATGTATTATGCTATACTAAATTTGATTATTTCCTGCACTTTATTTTATGTATGTAAGAATGCTGCGTGTCCTTGTTGCATGTTGTCTATTATGAATGTTTTGATTGCACCATAAAATGAGTAGCTTTACTCTTCTCGTTGTACTTGTATACTGACAATAAATGCTTCTGTATTCCAAAAATGTTAACAAAACAGAATTGGATCAAAATTACACTATTAATCTGAATGAAGAGCTTTGCCAAACTAATACATAATGACAATTCACCTGGATATAGATTTCACTTTTTATAGGAGGAGCCAGGATTTCTGTTGTATATTTATAAATGTTTTTATATTGTTTATATTTTGGCATTGGTCTTTGTTTATAATATTATGACTTATTATTTTGTAATCAATTATGGGTTGGATTAGTTGGGTCACATGGGTATGGGCTGCACTTATAGTAAATATAATCACCTGTTCACCTGTGTGAGATGTGGTGGAAGAGAGGGTGAGAGGGTCGCTGCACTTTTCATAGCTGGATTATTCGGAAAAGATATGTTCCCTCAAGTTATAATAAGTTGATTTAAAGTAAGATTTTGTTCTACGCATTTTTGGTTCTCAGCATTCATTTTTGATAGCGTGTCTGAATAGGCAACCAGGCCTGACCTCAGCGACTTTGTTTGTTCCTGAAGTCGCTACAACATGGAAAGCTGACAGTAATGGGCTTCGAGCTGAGAACAAGTTTTACAGTTGTGTCATGGGAGAGTGCACCTCACTGTTCAACCATACAGCTCTGCAAATACCATGAAAACATGTGTTGTTGTATTAATAGATACATATGATAATATGGTAAAAAAAGTCTGTGTATTTTGTAGATTAATGTATATTCTAAAAAGTGTTGCTCTTAATATTTGTCATTGTTTATTCCATAGAAATAGCTTTGAGCTTAATAATTATCTTGATCCTTATAATTGACTGTTAATCTGTAAATACAAAGGGCAAATGCAGTTAGGACTAAAATAACTGATTAATAGTGAGACATGACCACAAAGACTAGGAAAAGAGTACAGTTTGGACACAGGGTAGTGACTTACAAAGCAAGGAGGGGTTAGGAATTATGCCTACACTACTTCTCCAGACAATAAAAATAACAAAATATGTCAGGAATGATAAGAACTGCAAATATGCACAAATGGTTTGCATGCAATTTGCTACATGGAAACAACTTAGAATTGAGAAATGTTAACATTACATGTATTAATATGTTTTTTATGCATTACTGTCACATGAAGCAGTTAGAGCCACTCAATTGTTCCACTTTCAAACAACCCACAGTCATGCTGTTCAGTACAGATGCAGATGCCGTCAGTTTGGAGCCCGCCAGCTGCCACTTGACTGATAGTAGGAGTTCACAGCATAAATAACCAGAAGCTACCAAACCGGTTCACACAGCCAGCAGTCATTATAAAACAGTAAACAAAGCAAAGTAAATGTATATTCCTCAGAGGGATCGAGTCGCAATAAATGTAATTTTAAGGTCATGGTTTACATGTGAAGGTCGTTGTTGTATTTGTTGAATACAGTGTACATGTGTGTTTTCAAGAATGTACTAGAATGTGGATTTTCTTATCCCCCACTTCATCTCTGACTGTAACAGAGCTAATGCTGTTTCACTTTCAAAACCTGCCGCACAGTGCATCGTGTTACCTTCACAGGGACAGATAACTAACCCAACGTTAAAGACAAGCCGGCCAAGGCTAAATACAAGCTAATTAACTTTAGGCTAAGTTGCAGTGTCGGTATTTGAAGGATTCATAGCTGCTTGGCACAAAGCCTCCGGAGGCTGCTGGTATTCAAGTCTCACATGGCTCGAAAGCTGCTGCTGTGAGGCCGTTACAGTTAGCTGGCTATAATATATTATACATACACGTGTGAAGGTTTTTTGGGTCTTGCTTTGTATGAGCTCAACGCCTATATCTTAGATTTTAGTAAGCACGTTTTGGGGCGCTAATTAAATGGTTTTTAATACAGCGTGTGTGACTTAGCGTTAACATCCGCCCGAGCCTTTCTGCGTCATGAAACGCTACCATGGTGTCAGACAGTTTATTCAGCAAAGAAGTACTTGAAACCTACTTGTCAATGGCTGCTTCTCTGCTGACACCATCCTTCTTGAGCTGTTCGTCCGGCTCTACGGCACCTTCAGTTTTCGTGCAGTATGAGCGGAACGGGGCGGCGCAGGGCGCGGTGCGGAGCCCAGGGCGGTGCGGAGCGGCATGGAGTCGAAGAGAAGCATCAACGGAGGCGGTGCCGGAGTAGCGGGTCGGTAACCAGCTCTTCTGTCTGGAGCCGGACAGGGGACGCTTGAGGGTGACTTCAAATAACTCCTTCAGCACTGTCGAACACCTAAAATGTAACATTTCAATCCTGTCAGACAATTAGAGAGAAAGTCGTGGTTCCTAATGTATATCCGGTAGCAATTGAGTAGTCGTTGAGAAATGTCTCCAACCACGCTGACTGTCTGAGGGGCGATGACTCAGAAACACCGGCGTACAAAATAAATACAAGGACACGATCACGCCCCCTCGGCTCCTATTGGTTGAAATGACACGATGTCTACGCCCTGAGATAATAAATGAAGATTTGACGCTCATTATTGGAGTGTCCTCGTGTCTATCAATTTCTCTTTTTTTCTCTCTTTTTTTTTTTACAGTAGGGTGATTGAATCGCTTTGCACATTTCCCTCTGATTATAAACGTCATGGAATGTTTAAGGGAATTATTGATGTGCTCCCCCTTATTCAAGCAACACATGGTAGGATTCTTATTTTATTCCCCTTAGATATTAAGGTTAAACAGCACTGTGGCTCAGTCTGGCATCTTGTTTTACTTAGGTGAGAGGGCACATATCACACAGTCTCCAGGACTGACTATTGTAGCTGGAAGAAAATAGTTATAGTCTTTCTTAAAAGTTAAGATAATGTGCACTTCGTATTTAATGCAGGTATGTCCCCTGTTGTTGTCTGTGACCTGAGGACCCCTTGTGTGGTCCAATGGTGTCATGTCGACTCACCTCTATAGATTGGCAGATAATTGCCATTTGTGGGGGCTGCATTATAGTGCATCCAGAGTAAGATAAGTATAGCAAAAATAAATACAGACCTGTAGAATAGATGGTGATCTCTGTAATTCACTTGCATTGCTCATCCTGCATTCTCCTTAGACAAGCTCCCAAAACGTGCAGCATTAGACATAGTCGGTCTCCTGCAGCTTCTTCGATTCAAGTCGCTCTGCTCACAGATATGTCCTTTTAAGATATGGTAAAAAAGATAATAGAAATAAATGGCAAATGGGCCAACGTCGCATACAAAGTAAGATGTTATAGATTCCATATACAGATGAAAGTATTCAAATAGAAAATACTATCAGACATAACTTTATGAAACAGACAGATATTTTTGATCATCGCAAAGGTATTGCCAAATACTGAATGTTAAAAGTAAGTGTTAATGAATTATTAATTTTCCTTCCTATAGTGATTACTATTCATCTTTTGTTGCATTAAACAATAATATAACTGTAGTATGGGAATAATATTGAGAGGCTTGTGTTTTATGGCCCCCAGTACAGTCTTTAAGGCAGTACACTCAGGTTTATACTCAGGTGGTGTAACTACCCCACTCCCCCAGCCAGCCTCTCCAATGAGCGAAAGCCAAAGAAGGGCCCGGCCATACAGACTGTGGTTCCGGCATTGGGCCTGGGCCAGTTACAGTGAATAAGGCGGGATTTAACGAGCCAGGAAGCAGAAATCCCTGACAGTTAAAGTTCAGGGCAGAAAACTCCCATAAAGTGTGCAGCAGCTCTCCACGTCCCACTGTGTTCAAGCGTCACTTTCACAAGTTGCCACGAATACAGAGACAGCGGCATGATGTGGAGGTTAGTAAGCTGCACACTGTGCCTCTTGGTCTCTGCTCAGCTATCTCTATGGTGTGTTTGGGCCTCAGCAGCTGAGCTGGATGGAGAAGTGAAGATAGAAGTAGTCTACAAACCCGAGGAGTGCACTCAGAAGAGCAAAAGAGGAGATCTGATAAACGTCCACTACGATGGCTTCCTCGCCAAAGATGGTTCTCAGTTCTACTGCAGGTTGGTGGTTAGAGGAAAACTTTACAGTTGATAGATATTGTCTGTACAAGCCTATTGGATGCTTTGAAAGTCAATATGCACATCAACAGGCACCTTATTACTGTATTATAGATAATTATACATTGTGTAGCTTCAAATTGTCTAAAAGGGGGTGGTGATTGCTCCATACAGGTTTCACATTGCATGCACTATTCTAGATCTATTGTATGTGTGTTGTAAAATTGTATGCCATTTATTTCATTGTTAATTGTGTAGTCTGCTTTAAGGCCTTAAGCAGTCATCACCTGGAGTGTTAGGGACAGTATGACACATATTAGGGCAGGGAGGGGGCTTAATCTTACTTATTTACAACAACAACAAATGTCATGGTCAGGTCCCAAACCGATATGAAAATCTGTTCATGTGCGTTCAGATCTGTTCATGCACATCGGATTGATGTGAAGGCTGATTGATTGACAGGATGTTGTTTTTTCGTACACTTTCTCCTTTAGTCGGTCAGACAAAACCGGGCACCCCCAGTGGTTCGTCCTGGGCGTGGGACAGATCATTAAGGGCCTGGACCTAGGGATGGAAGATATGTGTCCTGGAGAGAAACGAAAAATAACTGTCCCACCCGGCCTGGCCTTTGGAGAGAAAGGCAAAGGTGAGTGAATGCAGCACACAGTGATTAAACCAAGGATCAGCAGAGGGTTTATATTAACCACTGCTAAACTGTAGATTTACTCAAAATGACATAAAAATACAGTACATATGCAGGGTTTTTTAGTCCCTATTAAAGTTCAGAATCTTAACAACACTTCCCAACAACAACAACGTGTTTCCAGATAACAGTGTTGTGATGATACTGGAATTTCTAACTTCATTTCATTTCAAACCTTTATTTAACCAGATTGGTCCCAACTTCGATACAATACCTAGACCAATATCAGTATGTTGTACCATTAAGATACTACAAAGAAAAAAATAAAATAACACTTTATTATTAACAGATACATATATTTAAGCAATAAAATTACAACACTAAACATTTTTGGCACCATAATGACTGAATCCAAAAATTACAACGACAATAGTCTTGTTGAGGTGTTGAAAATCCTCTATACATTGTCGAACAAAGGAATAAAGCTTAAAGAAAAAACACTATGTAGATATTGTTGTTTCCACTAAAACATTGTTAAAAGCAGGGGAAATTATCCAAGTCCAGGCAAGATGTAAAAAAGTACATTAAACTATGGTTTCACCTTTATTGTCCTGTAGCTATCCTATGGCATGCTTTTTTCACCCTGGTAAAAAAAACATGTGCATATACTGGTGTGCTTATCCCACCACCACCTGTCTCCAATATATACAGTACACAATCACCAGGTGTCCAAAACTACTTTAAAAATAAAAACAACTACTCCTGAATTACAATGAATAAAAAGGTACATTTACAATAAACAGAGAATACATTTTTAACTCATAAATAAATGAATATATAGCCCCAACACAGTCCTTCAAACGGATCTCTGTGGTTATATGTTTGTGCTGGATGAGCTGCCTTCATTCTGTCTTGTCTTTTTTACAGCTCTTTAGTTGAAAGGGCATCACATCCCTCTCAGTGTTTGCTACTCATCCCCACATGGCATGTTACTGTAAGCATGCACCAAGGTTTAAAGGTCTCTACTTCCTCTTGCTCTGTCTTGCATGCATCACAACAGCTTATCAGTGTTTTACCTAGTTCATTTCCTACAAATGTTAGTATTCATAAATGCCCTCTGGTTTAATCTGGTTCCGCTTTCTGGGATTCTACTATCACTTGATTTAACTTTTGGCTATGGAAAAATTAGTTTTTTTTGTTTGTTTTCAATGGTTCTGCATCAATCTGCATTACATGTAAACCTATCCAAGGCTGAAAACAGCTGTGGGGGGGCTTCATGTTCTTGTCTTTTTCTTATTAAATAATAACAGCTTCAACTGCATGTTGCTCTAGGAACATTATTTTCCTCTCTTGCTGGATTAACGCCACATCTCTTATAGGTCTTTACATTTTGTAGCTCTTTGAAACAAATCAATACGATGTTATCCATTTATCATTTATTTAGTTGGTAAGATTTCTGTTAAATTCATCACAAAGTCTGAAAATGTACAGAACCACCGGCTCCCATTCTTCCTGAAATTCCCAATCCCACTCAATGATGATCAGTTATTCTGAGTGATAATTATGGCTTCATTCCTCCTTCCTAATTCTCCGTGTGCTGTTTCCTCCTCCTGATCAAATAGACCCGGTGCCGCCCAATGCCACGGTGGTCTTTGAGGTGGAGGTGTACTCTGTATCCAGGGGGCCCCGCAGCATGGAGGCCTTCAAAATGATGGACCTGGATGAAGACAGTAGTCTCTCAAAGGAAGAGGTGACTATAATTCACAAGCTGGTGATTATCATGGAAGTAGCTCAGACTGAAAAGGTTCTAATAACCAACCATGGTGGGATTAACCAGCTCAGGAGTCTGGGTAATAACTGGCTTGTGACGAGATTTATCTATAAGAATGTTCTCCTTTCATGGTTAGCCCTCATCTGAAATAGATGCCACTTCAAATGGGAGTCAGAATACTTTATTTATCCCGGGGGGAATTGGGTTTTGTGGAAGTTGCTCCAAATTAAATTTAAATAAAAATGTTATTAACAGGCTTTGCATAAAGTTATGAAAAATCCAACCTTAAAGGGGACCTATCATGCAAAATGCACTTTTGTACGTCTTTTATACATGAATATGTGTCCCCGGTGTTCCAGGGAACTCACCAAGTGTCAGAAAATACAACCCTCTCTCTTTTCCTCCGTACCCAAATCTCTAAAAACGGGGCTACAACGGAGCTGATCCAGATTTCCATCCGCTGTGACGTGTCCATCCGCTGTGACGTGATAGCGGCGGCCAGGGCCGTATCCAGGATTTCATAAATACCGAGGTCCAAACATGAGGGGGTTCGGGGGTATACTCCCCCGAGATTTCTGGGATTTTCATGATCTAGTTAGGTGCTTTTTAAGTCCTGTGGGGGGTCACAAATTGGATAATATATCGATTTCAAACCATGTCAGTGGGCTGCAGCATAAATTATTTTTGAATCAGTTAATTTTTACTATTATTGATCTGGACATGCAGAAGAGGCTAAAATGATCACAAAACATTGTCAACATTCATTTTCCATGTCTCTCTCCTTTCCATAACTGCCCCCTCTCTTCCATCTTCTTTAGTCTCTCTGTCCTCTACTCTTTCTCTTTGTTCAATCTCTCTCTCGTTGTTCACTTTTTGCTCCTTCTCACTTGTCGCTCCTGCCAGTGAATTAAAAGTAATTCAGCCATTTAGTTCATTTCACTTGTTTGTTTGCATTTTTCTTTTATTAAATCTGTTTTGTTTGATTCTCAAAAGAGAACAAAGATGTAAGCAAATTGTGTTTTATACAATTGTATGTTATTATGACATCATAACTGCAATAGATGTAAGTTGTTTAAAAATTATGCCTATTGTCTATATTGTAAATGAAGACTAAGTTATAGATAGATAGATAGATGGATAGATAGATAGATAGATAGATAGATAGATAGATAGATAGATGGGGTTATAAGCCTACATTCTTTTGTGTGACTGTACCTGCAGTTCCTCCCTGACTTCCATCACTTCTCTCTCTCTCTTTCTCTCTGTCTGCCCTGTCTCTTCCTTACCAAAGCTGAGCTTCGACTGACGTAGTCTTTTCATTATATCTGAGTCAGTGTAAAAAGAAAACAATACAATGTTATATCTTCAATGTTTTACTCAAATTGAAATGAAAGAAAAGCATTACAACGTTTATTAAAAGGTAATCCTTCTGACATTGGATGAATATAATTAACTTTAGCTCTAGCTAGTTTATTCACACAATTTAAACCAAAGTATAGCCTATAGCTGCAATATAAGTTAGTGTGCATGTTGTCGGACGTCCACTGACTAACGTAGAGCGTTCACACAGGATCTGCTGGTCATATGATGTCCTGATGAACAGAAACACAAGCAGCCCACTGGACTCAGATCTCTAGATACCTCATCACTCCTCCGCTGCTCCGATACAAGTCCGGGCTGCGGTGGTTTGTTGATACATGTCGACTTCTTCTGTTTGCTTTAATCGAGGCTACGTAGTTATGCAGCGCCCCCATCGTCAGTAAATGGAAGTACTACAAAGAATCCCTTTTAGTGCAGTTATTTCACAAGTTTAGTTATATACACAGCTCGGAAAAAATTACCGAGGTCCGGACCTTGGTGACCTCAATGGTGGATACGGCCCTGGCGGCGGCGGACCCTCAGAAAGTTGCTATCAGAAACAATGCCTGACGTGTTTTGGACGTAATCTCGTCTTTGTTTACATTAGCAAGCCTCGCTAACACTCAGAGCTAACCTGTACTGTAGAGCACATGTGTTTAAAAAGCAGGAAATAAAAAAAGTAACTCACCTTGTGATAAACCTGCAAGAGAAAAAGTATTTGAGCTCCATACTATTTCGGAAATAATCCTTGACGTGGTTTAAACAGGATGGCGTTTTATCACAACCGAATTTAACTTTATCTCCGGTAGAATTCTGATCAGGCATTAGCTCCGCCTCCTCTTCTTTTCTTTTTTTCAAGCTAAGGACCCAAAATCCGCGTTTCTCTAACAGGGCTGCAAAAGAGGGGTATGAGCAGTATGAGGGATGGCTACAATGGGTGATCTGTTTGGTATTTTGAAAAAAAAACTTCACAGACATGTTTTATATAGGTATGGCCCTACAATATATTTTTCAAATATAGCATGATAGGTCCACTTTAAGTCACCTCGCTTAGTTGCCTCATAAAGAATAAAGGCTACATTTTTATTTGTCCTTATCTCACATCATAAAAAAAGACATTGATTATTCAGGCTATAAATACTACATTTAATTTATTTACGGCATTTGCTCTCTTTAAAACAGCATTGTAAAAGCAAAATATAATGACAATGTCAGTACTACAAACCACTAGGAAATATAATATTTTAAAGAGATCAAAAATGTAGCTCGACCCCAAAGCGCATGCTTACAAGAAGACCAGAATTGACTTTATCAACATTATAATAGCCTGCTGGCATATAAATAAGATCCATAACAGTCAAGATGTTATCTGGGTTGTTTATTGCACATTGAAGAAGAAGAGGACGACCTGCTGTTGATACCATTTACAGTTTTATTTATCACCCATATAAGTGTGTTGCCCTTTAGATCATAACAGGGGTGTGTTATGTAAAATCAGTGTTGTAATAGTACAATAAATGTCTGTTATTTATACTGAAGGATTATTTTTCTCTTCAGGTAAAGCAATACTTGCAGCTGGATTATGAAAAGGATGGGAAGCCACGCGACGCCGCTTTCTATGAGAAGATTATGGCGGATATTTTCCGCAAGAATGATCAGGACAGCAACGGCCACATCAGTGCCAAGGAGTATAACATTTATGAACATGATGAGCTCTAGAGATCCTGCGGATTTAGGTTATGCAATTAGAGAAAAAAAAGAACATGAATGGTTCGGGAATAAAAGCCATGTTCACATATTCTTACAATGATGCAACGGTATCAAGGGACATTCTAGGTAAAAAAACCTGATTATCCAAGAGTTTTATTTTTCTTTAATTTGATAATCTCTCTGTTTTTTCACATATTTCACCCTTTTACATTGTTTTCTGTTAAATGCAGATGTTCTTTTTACTATGAGAATATTGTAGTCGTGCATATTACAATGACACACAAGATTGACAATGTTAGCCAACACTTCAAACCCCTAAATGGTATTTAAATGTTGTTTTGGGGCGGCATTTTTCCTTCAAAAAGAAAACAGGAAGTAATCATGTTGAGGTATTTGGAGTTCCCTATATGTACTTTCCATATAACGTATTTCCAAGCCAAATAGTAGCCACTCAATTTTTTATACGAAGTATTAAACTATGCAAGAAACTGTCCAACACCTGGAAATGTGTTGATGAAAAACCACTACATTTTATGATTTAATGTGTTTTATTTCTGTCTTTAAGTTGTGTCTTTTGGTGATTCAATTTGCAGAAGAAAAGCCCACAGTATTGCACAAAGTTGTGGCTTTGAAACTGTAACATGACTGTCATATGACATGTTTGGTTTACCCGCCACAAGAGAAAGATCCTAACTTGTCTTCCTGTGAAATTCCTGCCCTCCAATCTGCAACATCACACCAGTGCGCGATATATATATATAGAAGCCCTTAGAAGCAAATGACAAAAACATTTTCTAAGCCTGATCTAAATTGTTTTTCTTTCCTGATTTATGAAATAAGAACATGTGGGAAAAAAGGATTTGCAAAGACAACGTTTTCCAAAGTAATTATGAATGCCTTCGTTCCTATTGAGAACCGACATGTTGTACCGTATTTTAGCCTCTTGTGGCCGGAATTAATATTACAACAACAAACTTTGCCAAAAATAAAATCACCTACCAACATGTTTGCTTTTCACCTATTCACCGATTTAAAAAACAAAGAAATATGAACCTGACAAAACATTTGACCTACTTGATCCAAAAGGGAAAAAGGGAGCTGTTCTTAAGTCATTAACAGGAGGGACTTCCATTTCACATTGCATCAGCTGTGATTGAGAAGTTTGAATACAGTTTGTGATAAAAATGCACACAGATAAATGTTGCGGTGTGTCAGACCCATTTACAAGTTTGTTTACATCTTTAATGTGGTCCAAAATAATGATATTGTTGTATCCAGATTAACAGTTTTTGTATTTTGTAACACAATAAAGAAACCACAGTGAATGTGGAAAACAACAGTATGTTATGTGTGCTTCAGATTTGTTTAAGTATTGTAAAATGGATTCATGGACTTTATATTGGTGTATACACACAGTGTTGTAGTATTGCTACTTTAACGTAAATAAGCGATACTGCAGTGTAAATATACTCAGTTACAAGTAAAAGACCTCCAATAAAAATCTTATTCCAGTAAAAGTCCAAAAGTATTTGCAGTAATTTCCTTAAAACACCAGAATTATTTATTATACAGATTGGACGATTTTAAAATGATATAAATATTCATTCTTAATCTTTCAATGTATATTTATTTATTTTTTATTATAATAGTTGATGGATTATTGTGTTCATCACTTCGATGTTGCACTTGGTAAAGGTGGGGTTTTTGATAACTTTATATACAGCTAGGTAGTTTAAAGCTCCCATGTCATGCTTTTCCGGTTATTACCCATCCCCTTGTGTGTTATGAAGGTTTTTATGCATGTAAATGGTGTGCAGAGTCACAAACCCTCAAAGTACACTCTGTAGCGAGTAAAACTCTAACACAGAAAATACCTCCCCAAAACGCCTCGTTGGAGATACGTCATTGTCCATTTGATTCTTCCATTTCGTTCCGGGTACGGCATGATGTCAAGCCGTACCCGGAACGAAATGGACCAATCCGTGGAGCCGTTACGTTACGTCCGCGGAGCCGTTACGTTAAGCCCCCGCTGATTGGTCCAAATTGACCAATCCACGGACTTCCTCACACACACATCTGTGTGCAGGGAGCAGGCAGCTCAGCTGATTTCTCCTCCCTGGCTGCAGGCTGATAACAGACAGTTGGGATCGCGGCAAAATTCTCTCTGCAGACCCATTCTCACAGCGTTTATCAACCTTTTTCTTACTCAATATCAAGCCACACTTATTTTTTTACTTCGGCTGTGACTTTGTGTGTGCTCAGGATGAGTTTGGCTGTGTTTGGCTGTGTATTGCTAACAAGGAAACAACACCTCCACGGAGCTCAGCGCGATTCACAACGTCCCTACCAATCAGAGCACACTGTGCTCACAGGGAGGGTGGGGGCTGGAGCTATTGGAGCTACAACGAGCCGTTAAAGGCAGAGAGTGAAATTCAGTGAATACAAGTAGTTTACAGAGATGCTGTATGAGAAACCAATGTGAGTTTCGAAAAATTGCACAATATAAATCTATTCTAGTAGACCTCAACAATGGAATTATGATCAGTGGAAATGGCCATGACATGGGCCCTTTAACCTGTTATAAGATATCATCATTTATTAGTTGATTTTTATTTAGTTTTAATAACCTACATCTGCAAAGTAGTTTGTAACTAAAGCTGTAAAATAAATTCACTGAAGTAAAGTATAAAGTAGGATAAAGTGAAAATACACAAATAACACATTTTTATTGAAAGTACTTCAGTAAATGTACTTAGTTCAACCGGTATCACGGCAAGACGTGAACATCTACATCTACCATGCTGGGAGACGTGAATATGTCACGGTTTCGTCCCTTCAAACGTGACAGTTACACGGTATTGTTAACATGGCCCAACCAGTGGAGAAATACCCGGAAGTGCCAAGCAAATGGTCTACCGCGCCTATTGGTCGGTTTTTATTGTCAAAATTAGATGTTTTTAATTTATTTTTTAATCGTCACACTCGATTTCGCCGATTTTCTTGTTGCCCTAGCTGGTCGACACCTCTTTTAGCAGAAACAAAGGCTATTAATGTATTAAATCGATGTTAGTCCATGTGTGTGGAGGTGTGGATGTGGAATTAACGGACGTGACGTTGTGCGATTGCGTTGCCAGGCAACGCAATTTACAAACTCTTCAACTACAACCCTAATTATATTTAAAAATATTTTAGAAGGCCTCACGAAATACTTTAATGTAAATTAAAATGTAAATGTGAAGGGATGTGTGTAATGTGGTGATTGACATTATTCACCCACGGATCTATGGGTTGGGGGTATTGTTCCGCACGGACATTTTAGTTAACCGGACTCCTGTTGATGTGAAATCCGAAAACATTTTTTAAAAATAAAATAATACTTTATTCCGAGTTTGCTTGCTTTCCTCTTTGGAGGTCATCACATAACGGCATTGTAATCAGTGGCGTTTTTATATGTACAAAAGTGGTGGGGCACAAAAAACTTAGATGTCTATATATAAGCTTCTGCAGTGACGTGCAGTGAGGTTCATGGCTGGTGAGGCACTGGCACTGACTCTTCAGGTTTACAAATATTATATTTTGACCTAAACCAAAATATAATTATTTTTCAAAAGCTTTTTTTGTCTGATGCTTCGATTAATTTTAAACAGACAGTTCAACAAAAGGATACCCAAAAAATGTAATTTTATCATTTAAATATTGAATTGTTCTCTCTTAGTAAGATCCCATTTTCAATAAAATGGCGGTCTTACCTTGACTTGAAGATGAAGTCCATTTGCCTATCCTTCTGGACAAACATTTCTATTACTTTTTGTAAAAGTCCTCCTTATGTTCTTGTAGTTTCAAAAGTCTATCATAAATCTAATCCATAGATTTATGATAAAAAAATTATAAAAGTAGGGTAGACATGTGGATGTTATCCGGCTAATCAAAACGTGCATTTATCTAACAGGTACGTTTCCCACAGATCTTATTTCGAGCTATTTTCTAAAATCCTCTGGAGAAATCTCATTGCTTTTTGTGCTTACTTCCTGGTTTTAGGACGCGCCACTGCAGCTCTCTCGTCTCCTCTTCACACACCACACTTTTCGCGGCACACGTACTTACAGCCAATCAGCTCTGAATGATTTGAGATGACGTATGGTGGGGATGGTAGCTCCGTGCCCCTCTGGTCATAATTTTTTTGCCACACACATTACATTACAAAATACTCTGAGCATGCGCAGTGTAGTTTTTACAGTCACCGTTTACTTCACAGCGAGAGGAAGGGGCATAATCAGGTTTTGTCCCACATGGCTCTAAACAGCTCAATAGGCACACACTGTGACTGTAGACACACTAATGAGAAGAACAAAGACTAAAACAGCAATGTACAGACGAATCAGATGATTAAACATGATCTTAAATATATTTATATTTTTTTTTATTTTTTTTTTTGCATTTTTGTAATCATTATTTGTAATACTTTCTGCTGACACTAGGTGGGGCTGTGCCCCACCTGCCCCTAATGACCAGTCGCCACTGATTGTAATACACGGTTCGGCTGCGCCAAAACTGAAAACGTGACGTGGATCATAAATATATCAGCAATTAAACCACATCTTACATTTATTTTCACACAATACGTCTCCTTGCAGTATCAATACTAATTCGGCGACTTTTATATTTGATCCAATTGGTAGATAGGCTGTATTTACACCATAACGGTGCACAGCTGATAAAAAGGCACATCTAGTGGTTAAAGCACGTTATTGAATTTTATTATTTTTCACAAAAATGAAACCATCAATAGCAAAAAACAGAATTAACTGTGATTAGTAAACCACTAAAATAAAAAGATCATAAGTGGTTTTGTTTTACATATATTTTAAGGATAATAATAGCAATGTAACACTGTCTATGACACTTACTGTATAACACTTTTGAAAAACATACAGAAAAAACTAATTCACTGCCCTTAATAAATTATTTAAATATACATTTCAGGTGTGCTGTTTTGTTTAGATCATTAACATCTGGAGCTCTTTTAATGTCCTTTTGATTATTGTTACACCAGAGGCCTGTACTACGAAGCTGGTCAACCTAACCTGGATATGTTTGAGTAGCCGGTTGGCCCAATCCAAAACATACGCGCTCTGGCTAAACTGTACTACGACGCTGGTTATCAAGTGATCGCTCAAGCCAGCCGTGTCCTATCTAGTTAGGTGCGCGTTCACATGAAAGGGTGGTATTTGGAGCATTAGACCAATCTCAAACATGGACAAGCGTACTGACAGCGCAGCGTCATACTTCCTGAATGAAAAGTGAACTTAATATTAGTCAAATATGAAAAAGTTAAACTTTAAACATCCATGACTTAAACACTTTATCCAGGATAAAAGCCACATAGCTGCACCTGCAAGGTGAATACAGCTGGTAAAAGAAAAAGTGTTTGAATGCGTACATTAACAGGTTTATGAAATCACTGCCCCGTCCAAGACACGAGTGGATCTGACTTTAATTACATTGACTCGAGTGTTTCGTCAACTTAATGTGTTGCTTAAAATAATACTTCTGCATACAGTATGTGACACTGTGAGTGTTGCACGGCCAGATACCGCTCAAGAAGCTGACTCAAATAAGGAAATATATGATACATTATGATGTGATATGATATGAATGATAATGGGACACATCGACGGACTGTACTTAATGTTACTCTGATCGGTTACTTATGTCGTGGCAGATATTTAAGTAAGCTTTCTTAACGCTAATATTAAATAGTCAGATTGCTCTGAAGATGGGAGGGGATATTCTATTAATTTTCACGTTCACACAGTCAGTTGATTTGGCGCCGTCTTTCCTGCAACGGCAGTTTTCTGTATTTCCTCTATCCTGTAATATGAATTGATCGCTTTAAACTCCGCACACGGAGCTCTGATTGGTCAGCAGGCGGTGCTTTCACTGAGTTGATCTCTTAGCCTGCCACCTAACCTGCTCCGGAGCAGGTTTGCCGCTCAGCATAAGTTACCATGGAAATCTAGCCTGCTAAAAAGAGAACAGCGTCGTAGGACCGGAAAGCCGAGATTTCCCTGAAGTTAGCCGGCTAAGCGAAAATCCAGCTTCGTAGTACAGGCCTCAGGTCTTGTCAAAACCTTTATTCCATATTCAATATCCATTACTAAACAAAACAGCAATTCTACTCCACTACAATTCAGAGGTTAACCTGGTATTTTTTACTCCACTACATTTATTTTAGTTACTTTGCAGATTCTGATTAATGATGTGAAATATAAACAACCCTTAAATCAGGCTTTAGTTACACCTGAGTAAAATTCAGGGGAAGGTGATTGTCAAGTGCCAACAATCAGGAGAGATATTTGATAGTTGGTGCTTGAGAAGACTAAACATTTATCTGCAGATCCCTATAAAGTATATTCATTACTCGTTATCTCTACTAATAGTTAATTAAAGACTGTATATAATGGCTATTTTGCATATCCCTTTCAAGATTCAAGATTTTCTAAGGTTCATTGACATATCATATACACCAGGGGTTCCCAACCTTATTGTGCCAAGGACCGGCAGATACATTAAAAAAAATCGTGGACCGGTTGTTTACTCACCACCAGCAGGTAGCAACAGAGGCTAATTGTATGTAACAGCCTGAACAAATACTAGAACAATTGCATCCAAAACATATTAACAAAGTTTAACAAAGTTTAAAAAAGAACCGGTGTTGTTTTTTGGTTTTTTCGGAAAACCAAAAAACCAACGTTATTCAGTTTTTAAACCAAAACGGGAAAACAGATAAATCAACGTTTTGGTTTTGTTGTATGATTTACGGATAATCCAGTGAATGCTGGGGAAATGAGGAGAAGGCGCATTATGAAGGAGATGTCCGGTCGCCAGGGTGTGTGTGGTGTGTGTGTGTGTGTGTGTGTGTGTGTGTGTGTGGTGTGTGTGTGTGTGTGTGGTGTGTATGTGGTGTGTGTGTGTGTGTGTGTGTGTGTGTGTGTGTGTGTGTGTGTGTGTGTGTGGTGTGTGAATGTGGAGACACTGTGATGGATCGTTGGAGCTATGTGCAGCTCAAGGCATATATGCTCGAACGGGAGCTCTACGCTGCAATCATGTTGCGCGCACTATCCGTGCTGAGTGTGCTGACTTTTCGTACAATGTCCCACTGTCTGGCTACCAGCATAAAGTCAAGTCCTCGGCGCAGTTGTCGGCGAAATGTCGCTCCTCTGTTTTCATTGAAACAGCTCCTTATATCCGTTAGCACCAGATGCTAACAACAACAACAACAACAACACGTAAGGTGTGCCTCGCTCGAGTCGTGCCACACATACACACACCCTCCCGGTCTCCCGATGGCCAGTCCGGGCCTGCCGGTGAGCGTGGAAGTGTGGTCTGCCACAAGCGGGCGGCAGGAGCGGGGCTGTCAGCATCAGCTTGTAGATGGTATTTTAAACTCGATGCGCTCTAAAGTAAACAGATATGGTTCTAAACTGTATTGAAGTAAACATGTATTATTTTGAATTGTATTTTGGTGAACATGTATTGTTTGAACTGTTTTAAAGTAATCACATATATAGATATTGTCTTTTCACTTACAACTCACTGACCCAGAGATCCTGTTACACACACATACACCTCCTCCCACCAGCACACACATATTCTTTTCAAGGTCCTTTCTGGGCATCAATATATCTGTGTACAATGTTTGGTTGTCTGGGAAAGAATAGTTTGTGTGAAATATTCCTTGGGAAAGTAAAGGAGTGAATATCGGTGCAGAGATAAGATTGACTCTGTCCTTGTGAACTTCAGAATCTCACGTTCTGCTCAGAAGAAAACATACTTTTTCTCAGAACTCTGATTCGCTGTATTGGACCCGATCAGAAGTGAATCCAACCAGTAAAAACACCTGGGGGAGTGAGCAGCTCACACAGCTCCTCCCCACGGACTCTCTGATTAGCTTCGGAGTAAAATGGGACGGAAGAGTCAACACATCTCCGCCCCAAAATATGTTTATGAATACTGTTGTTTATTCATGCAAAATGCTTCCTGTTTCTGACTGGCTGGTCCCGATACCTGTATTGGACGGCAGTAGAACTGGAAGTCCAGAGTACTCTGTAAACTTGTATAAGTGTTTTTTACCAGTAAAATCAGATTATTGTTATAACCTTTATTCCGGTGTTTTGAACTCCTTCTTTTATTAAATCTAACCAGGCTCATCTAACGGACGGCGCGTAGCGGAGGTGGGCTTTAAGCCACCACCACGGTGTTTGCTACAACAACACACACACACATTTGGACATTGGTTAATATGAAATGTATGCATGAAATGTTATTTTTTATTTATTTTTTTATGTGTTATTTTTCTCAAATAAAACCTTTTGAATTCATATAGTTGTTTTTTCTATTTCTTCTGAATTGTAGAAATCCTTGGTGTTTCAATACCCTCGTAGCACAGTGTTGCCCTGAGGCAACAAACCGACCCCTGGTTGAGGGGGGTCACATTTTATAATTGATATAATATCAGGGACCCCTAAGCTCCTAAAATACATGGTGAAACATTGTTTTCCTCCCAAATAAAAAGTCATGCCATAGAGGGTTAATACAAATATATTTCAAAAGTATGAAAAATGGAAGCACATATTTTAATATCTTCGCCGTATTTTTATCATTTTACGAAACGGAAAATACTGGAAACTAACAAACATTGACATGCCAAACATTTCTTAATGGGGTTTAGTAAGACAAATCAAAAGTATGCGAAAATTGCCAAATTAGCCCAGGACTCCAACGGGTTAAGGAGCTTTTTGTCATCTGCAAGCTTCCTTCGAAGTCGATGGCGGAGCTTGCTGCTGTCTGGAAAGACATGAAGTAGTGGGATAGGGGTATGTGACAAACTATATTCTACCCAAGAAGTGCAAATAATATATATAATTCAGTAGGTTTAATCTGCAACCTATAACATATAGTTATACCATTCTGTCGGTAAAGGAATTGCTTCTGCTGCCTCACAGTTAGGTAAAGCCCCTCAATGCTTTGCTGCAGTGCAGTTTGTAGGATGTCTTCAGAAGTACCCGATTTTTCTGATGTTCCTGTAGAAATAATAGTGCCAGTAAAATGTACTGTTACACAACACGTAACGGTTTTGAGAAACAAAGTTGTGTAACATATTTAACACCTTTTAACACAAATTGATGGTACAACTATGGAAACTGGAACATATCAGAGATAAACATGGACACATAGTTGGCTGGGTGGTGTGGAAGATGATGTCTACTGAAATCCAGTGAGGGTCACGTTACGTGGCATGAAAAATCAGCCTTATATCATTGGCTGCTCTTTAAGATCAAATCTGTAAATTCAAACAGTCATGGACAATGATATGTATCTGGTGTTATCTGGTCATGCTTACCAGATGCCCATTCCTTCACGTCGGAAAACCACTTTAACACCATGTCATCTGAGACACAATGTAGCTCCGTGTTGAGTTATATCTCTCACAGGCTCCGCCCTCTACTGGACTCTATGGGTACTACCTTATCCCGCGTGCATTCTCCACTGAGACTTCTACAGTATAGACGTAGCCGGCCCAGGGCGGGCCTACCTGAATGCGCGCGCATCACACCGTATAAAAGGAGGCCTCGCCTCCTGACTGCCATCCTTTTACTCTTCAGCTAAGCGGAAGTGATTCCACAGAAGACGTAAGACGTATTGAAGTGAAAGTGATAGAGAGAGAGTATGGAGCCAGTACTGGACCATAGGACCTGCCCGAATTGTCCGAACCTGATTTCGGGAGCCGATCCGCACCCCCTCTGCTTCACGTGTTTGGGGCCCGACCACGATGAACAGTATGGGCTCGACGCCGGCGTGCTCGGCCTGCTAGGCGATCCCGCGGTGCACGAGGGAGCATCGTGGGCAGCACTTCCTGGAGAAGATTGCCCCGCAGGAGGAGTCGGAGGAGCTGGATCTCGACGTCGTGGACATGGGCGATTCGGGAAGCGAGGAGACATCGTTCCGGTTCTCCCTGCCGTGGGGTGTTAGAAATTAAAATCAATGTTTTATGGCATGATTTAGTCTAAAACATACCGTCAGTTTAAAAGCAGTCAGATGAAGAACTCATTACTTTTAGTATTGTGTTCACACCTTAAAAGGTGTGAAAGGAGGGATTGTTAGAAATTAAAATCAATGTTAAACAGCATAATTCAGTCTAAAATATATCGTCAGTTTAAAGCTGTTTTATTGTGGAAAAAACCCGGAAGTTCTCAGGAAATCAATGCCAAGCTTTTATTCTGAAAATCCTTTATCCGGTTAGCATGTGACTAAATATTACGTTTTCTGAATGTAAAGTGAAAATGACTTGGAGTGTTACACACCAAAGCGTACGGACTTTAACACTACATCGATAGACGTTAAGATATTACTACTGCTGAATATTAAATGAAGGTACAGTTGATCATGGAGTGTTTACACATTACGTGAGTAGCTATGACGTCAGAGGGGTTACCGTAAATGAGAACTGTCGTGAAAGTGTTTCTATGACTTCTAAACTAACGATTACAGCTGTTTATAAGGTATTAAATAGAAAGTCATGACAGAGATAATGAGGAGAAAATGCTTAAGGAAGTATGCAGAGAATATCAATGTCGAAATCATCTGTGCTCTCGCGATATCGAACCGGCAAAAGAGTAGGGAGGACCCACTATTTGCACAGCGGGAGACGACGAGACATGGATAAAAACAGCGGACAGAGGACCGCTCGCCCCTTTCCTTCGCTGCAGCCACCTCCAAGACAACACCGGCTTTGTCTCTCCATTACCCATGCTTGTTCTTCAACCACGTTACTTAATTAAACTACCCATTTGAACCTCTTCAGAGACTCCATTAGTCTCGTTATTTAAAGCTCCTCTCCTGGGCGCGAGAAGATCACGATTTATCAACAGGGGCCAGACGGTCTCGGTTCCGATGATCGACGACGAGGACGCCTCGCTATCCGGAGGTCCAACTCTCAGCTCTGCGCGGATGGATTCCCGGCGGTGATGACTCTGGCGGCGGAGCGTGTAGGTTTACCGCCCCCCCCACCGCTGCCACCGAGGCCTGTAAACCGCCTGAGATCGGGGGTTTATGGCCCGGTGCATCCGGCGCAGCCGACCTTCGTTTCGCCCCAGCTGCCAGAGGTATGGCGGTGTGTGGAGTTGACATGGCACCAGCCATTAAAAACGAAGGCCCCGGTAGCCGCCATGGCGGGTATCATTAAGGTGGTGGATCGCTCGGACACAACATGTCCGGGTGTGCCCCCCCCCTCGATGAGAGCCTGGCGGCCCATCTGCTTCCGCGGCTGGAAAGACGCATACTTTCATGTGGAAATTGTTCCAGAGCACAGAAAGTATCTGCGTTTTGCCTTCCAGGGAATAGCCTACGAATACAACAGGCTGCCGTTCGGTTATTCCCTATCCCCACGCACATTCAGCAAATGTGTGGCCACAGCGCCTCAACCGCTGCGCGCACACAGCATGAGAGTTTTCTTTTACATAGACGACCTCATAGTCATGGCTGGGTCCCGGGAACAGGCAATGTTTTGCACAGCACAGTTGATCACACACCTAACCAAATTAGGTTTTGCGATCGATTGGGAAAAAGGAGCACCCCCATACCTCGCCAACAGGCGTTGTATTTGGGTGTGGTGCTCGATGCAGACGCGCTGCGTGCCACCCTGTCAGAGAGCAGACGTGCGCCCCTTCTCAGGGCGGTGCACAGGCTGCGACAGGGGGCAACAGTGACAGCTTTAACTGTCATGCAGACTCTGGGTCTCATGGCGGCTGCTCACATGGTGGTCCCGCCGGTTACTACATATGCGCCGCCTGCAGAGGTGGTTCCCCAGCCTGCGTTTGGAGGCACAAACGACGGCTGGTGACCATCCCTCCCCCCCTCAGTGGGGGCAACCTCCGGTTTTGGGGGTCTCGGACCACCTCCGGAGGGGGTCTCCACTGGGACGGGTGACCTCCTACATCACAGTGTTCACGGACGCGTCCGGAACAGGATGGGGAGGGACCTGCCTGAAGAGAGCTATAGGGGCGCTGGGCTCTGACAGAGTTTCGACACAGCAACCTCCTAGAGCTACGGGCAATAGTGTTAGTCCTCCGGCATTTCATGCCTCTAATTCAGGGGAGACATGTAATGGTCAGGAGCGACAACAGCACCACAGTGGCTTATATCAACAGGCAGCACACGAGCCATGGTCAAGGAAGCTGCTATACGCCTTTCCACCGCTGCGTCTCATTCTCCTCTCCTGGGGAGAGTGAGGCGAGAACGTCTGGCAGTCATTCTGGTAGCACCGAATCGCGTCGGGGCTCCGTGGTACTCAGAAATGACACAGATGAAGGTGGGCCAGCCCTGGGCGATCCCCAGTTCTGGGGGGCGATGTCTCAAGGGGCAGGTGCAATCGGGGCGTTACCCACTCTGGGCCGTCCTCTTCAGGCTTGGCTCCTGAGAGGGACAGGCTGAGACAGGGTGGATTGTCTGACAGCGTTATTCAGTCTATCCAGGCAGCTAGAGCAGAATTCCAGCATTGGTGTAAGGAGCGGGGAATAGAGCCCCTATCTTGTGAGTTGGGCTCTATTTTATCCTTCTTACACTTACTGGTGGACAGAGGGCTGGCGCATTCCACGGTGAAAGTGTATGCAGCAGCCATCTCGTCCTGTCATGAGGGATTTTGGTGGCAGGTCAGCCTTTAATCAACCACTGCTGTCGCGGTTTTTACAGGGGGTTAGGAGACTGCGCCCTGTAGTGCACGTCTCCACCCCGCAGTGGGACCTGCCCCTAGTGCTCGAGGCTCTGGCCTCGGGACCATTGAGCCTCTGGAGCTCTCCCCTCTGAAAGCATTGTCGTGGAAAACAGCTTTGCTTCTTGCCTTAACGTCAGCCAAAAGAGTGTCCGAGTCCCCGGCACTGTTTTTTGAGCACACTTTCTGCGAGGTAAGCGCAGCAGGGTGTGCTCTGTCAGCCGCAGCCCAGATTTCTCCTCGGTCACAACCGGGTTAAAGGAGAGGGTGGGGCAGCAGCTGCTGACCAGAAAAGCCGGTCAGGGACAGTAGGGTGGATTGGTGTTGGACGACAGTGCGCGTATACATCAGGGCTCCACCCACTGTACCCATAGAGTCCAGTAGAGGGCGGAGCCTGTGAGAGATATAACGGGGGGTTACGTATTGTAACCCTAGTTATATAAACACAGGCGGAGCCCTCTACTCAGGGCACTGTCTGTCCTGTTCCGCTCGCTGAAGAGAGGTATAGGATGGCAGTCAGGAGGCGAGGCCTCCTTTTATACGGTGTGATGCGCGCGCATTCAGGTAGGCCCGCCCTGGGCCGGCTACGTCTATAGAAGTCTCAGTGGGAGAATGCACGCGGGATAAGGTAGTACCCATAGAGTCCAGTAGAGGGCTCCGCCTGTGTTTATATAACTAGGGTCACAATACGTAACCCCCCGTTCTTGCAGTTAGGGATGGGTATCGTTAAGGTTTTAACGGTACTATACTTTTATCGAAACCGCTTATCGATCCGGTCCTTTAACGGTACTCTTATCGATTATTTTGAAGGAAAAAAAAGGTAAATTAACTAAACAATTTGTAAATAATGTGAACTAACAGAACTGTATAAAACAAACAAAAAACAAGTATTTATTGCAAAAATACAGTGGTACAGAGCAACAGAGGTGGGGCATACAGGTATTCTACAAAAGGCCTAACAGTTCTTCTGGAGGAAGATTAAGCTATACATAACATACCGGACGTGGGAATGTTCCTCGTGGATGGGGCTACAGAGCTACTAGAAAGACAGTCGAAAACGGTGCATTTCTCCGTCTGAATGTCGTGCACTTTAGCAAGATGTTTAGACAAATTGCTCGTGTTACCGCCCTTACATGCTAAACTCTTATTGCACTTTTGGCAACGAGAATCGTCCACATGGAGACGGTTAAAGTTTAACCACACCTTGGAGCGCTTCTATCCGCCGTGTGTGTGTGTTGCATGCATGTAGCAAATGGCGCATTTCCACTGCAGCGCGTAGCACGGTTTAAGCGTGCCGTGCCAATCCCGGCCTGTTTTTTGTTGCGTTTCCACCAGGGCTCGAGCTTAAGGACGTCCCGTCGTCCCGGGGCCGAAAAAAATCGTGTCGGGGAGGATACAAATTAATTTTGGGACGAATTTGGGACGAGAGTTAAAATAAAAATACCCTGCTAACTCTACTACGACCGGCGATGAAAATGAAACTGACTACACGTTTTGTGTAGCACACAGTTATTAAACCTCCTTGTCAACATAAACACACACAAAGCATTTAGCAACCCGCAAAATACACACACACACAGTACGTAGCTACAGCTGTCAGCCAGCCGCACAGCTGTGATGTAACTACCATTTTTTTACCCCGGGGCGGTGCGGTGCGGAGAAACGAAACTTAACTTATGAAGCCGCTTTTGACGGCGCGCTATGCATGGGGGTTTCCAGACATGTCATTGCAGCTGAGATGAGAACTCTCCATCGCATTTAGTCCTTAGCAATATGCTGCGCCTCTCCCCATGTAGGGATGGGTACCGAGCCCCGGTATTAAACGGGCCCTGGGCCGGAATTATTAAAGACAGTGGTACCAACAGTGGTCTTTTTATCGGTACTGGAGACATTTAAAACATATATGTCATATGTATTATTGCTACATGAACATTATATTGCAGTTTTAGTTTCGCCAACTCCTTTTCTAATATGCAATAAGACTACAAAATGCGTCTATGATGTATTTTCGATCTTATTTTCGATCTTTCCTATCCAGACGAGAGAGCTCTCTCCCCCGTCTGTGTGCGAGGGGGCGGGGCAGTTTGTAAAGGTCTCCTGACTGTGTTACAGACTGTCATCCTGGTTAGTGGTTACTCTGGGTTCTGTCTTCAGGACAGAGTGTTGGATTTTTTTGTTAATCGGATGAGACTTGATTGGATTCAATATTAGAGTAACTTTCTCGCTTGTGTGTTTTTTTTTTATATATTTGGCCTTTGTTTATGTGTTTGGCTGATTTACTCAAATAAAAAGGTTGATGAATTATCATCTAATGATTTGTATGATGTTTTATTTATGTTAAAGGTCACTTTGAATGATTTTAACTAATGATAATGTAGAAAAACAAATATTTTAAATTCGGGACGGTCCACATTAATTTCGGGACGGCTTAGATTGTATTTCGGGACGGTTCCGGGAGGATGGTGAAAAAAGTTAGTCGAGAGCCCTGGTTTCCACTAGGGGTAGTTCCGGCTAACGGGTACTTTTTCACAGTTTTTCTGGCCCTCCAAAATCGTGGTTCTTTCCAGGCCAACAACCGGGCTGACTATGCTAAACTAGTGACGAGGGGGCTACAACTACAACAAAAGTAACATATTTTACCGTGATTTAATTGTAATACACGTTTCAAAATGATGCCGAAGTAACAACATACTGATACCGGTTAGTAAAAATACAGCGTTAAGCGACTTAAAAGTTTGGAGGGTGGGCAACAATTTGACATGGGGGGGGCAGGTCGTTCCAGAGCCTGGGGGCTACCGCTGAGAAGGCTCGATCTCCCCAGGTCTTTTTCTTGGTTTTAGGGACTACCAGCAGCAGCTGATCAGCCGACCTCAAAGCCCTTGAAGGGGTGTACACCTTTAGGAGGTCGGAGATGTACTGAGGGGCCAGCCCATTAAGCGATTTAAAAACAAACAATAAAATCTTAAAGGAGAGGTGTCATACTCGTAATTGCGATTAAAATAAGATTAATTGAGCACGGGTACTTTTTTTAAAGGAGAGGTGTCATGCTTTTCCGGTTATTACCCGTCCCCTTGTGTGTTATGAAGGATTTTATGCATGTAAACGGTGTGCAGAGTAAAAACCCTCAAAGTACACCCTATAGCGAGTAAAACTCTAACACAGAAAATACCTCCCCAAAACGCCTCGTTGGAGATACGTCATTGTCCATTTGATTCTTCCGGACGGCATGATGTCAAGCCGTACCCGGAACGAAATGGACCAATCCGTGGAGCCGTTACGTTACGTCCGCGGAGCCGTTACGTTAAGCCCCCGCTGATTGGTCCAAATTGACCAATAAACGGACTTCCTCACAACACATCTGTGTGCAGGGAGCAGGCAGCTCAGATGATTTCTCCTCCCTGGCTGCAGGCTGATAACAGACAAATTCTCTCTGCAGACCCATTCTCACAGCGTTTATCAACCTTTTTCTTACTCAATATCAAGCCACACTTATTGTTTTTACTTCGGATGTGAGTTTGTGTGTGCTCAGGATGAGTTTGGCTGTGTTTCGCTATGTATCCTAAACAAGGAAACAACACCTCCACGGAGCTCAGCGCGATTCACAACGTCCCGACCAATCAGAGCACACTGTGCTCACAGGGAGGGTGGGGGCTGGAGCTTTTGGAGCTACAACGAGCGTTAAAGGCAGAGAGTGAAATTCAGTGAATACAAGTAGTTTACAGAGATGCTGTATGAGAAACCAATGTGAGTTTGGAAAAATGCACAGTATAAATCTATTTTAGTATACCTCAACAATGGGATTATGATCAGTGGAAATGGCCATGACACCTCTCCTTTAAAATTAACTCTAAAATGGACAGGAAGCCAGTGGAGGGAAGCCAGAATTGGTGTGATGTGCTCATGCTTGCGTGTTCCTGTAAGCAGCCGAGCCGCAGCGTTTTGTACCAGCTGCAGGCGTGCCAGCGAGGTCTTGTTTAGGCCGGCATAAAGTGCATTACAGTAATCTAGACGCGTAGAAACAAAGGCATGAATTACACGCTCAAAGTCTAAAAAGGATAAAACCGGTTTAATTTTGGACAGGAGCCTCAAGTGATAAAAACTGGACTTAACCACAGAGTTGATCTGTTTATCTAATTTAAAAGCACTGTTGATTTTGACGCCCAGATTTGTGACCATGGGTTTTGCATATGGTTGCAGGGAACCCAGGTCAATGGAAGGGACATCACTATTTGGTCCAAACACAATGACCTCCGTTTTGCTCTCATTTATGTTAAAGTTAACATAAATGTTTAGCGCCATCCAGGCCTTTATGTCATTAAGACAGTCAACCAGGGGCATCAGAGAGCTGTCACCAAGCCTAACAGAGAAGGATCTCTGGGACAAATAGGACCTGAACCACTCTAAGGCAGTGCCCCTGATACCCACAAAGTGCTCTAGACGAGAGATAACAATGGATTGGTCAATCCTATCAAAGGCAGCTGTGAGGTCTAACCCCTAGTTTCCACCGGGTCCGTCTGCGTCGCGGTTTTGGTCCGACCTCCTCTAGCGTCATAACCCACCGGGCGCGTTCCAGAAGCGGAGCGTCGTGCATGCAGGCTCGCAGTTTTGTTATTGATTTGGTCATATTTCCTGGACAGGCTACTTTGTACAGACAAAGTTAATAATAACTGTAATATTCCAGTTATAAACGACATGAATCAAAGATGTGTTGCTGTATTTTAGTGGTAAAAAAATGCATTCATCATCATAATTATTCTATATATAATTTACACAGTGCCTGTAAACCGGAGGAGAACGCTGGCATTTCTCCTCCTACTTGAAATACTACGGAGGGATAGGGTCTGCAAAATTAGGGAAAGGACAAATTGAGGCTTAAAAATATGAGAAGACTGATCAATACCTCCATAATCTTCAGTGTGGTTAGCTATGAATCTTCCAAAACTTCCAAACACCTTGTCCTGGACATAGTTTCTACAGTATAAACTGTGCAACAGTATAGTAGGCCCACACAAACTGCAGAACACCGGTGCTTTGGGAACACTCAAATGATTTAATTCCCATTTAAAATCAGGAGACTAAATACGAACATTATATGCAGACACAGACGTGGTTCAGAAACACACAAATATTAGAAAACAGAGCATTAAGGCAACAAATCTAGTTTGATGGATGCTGTCAAATCTCATCTATATACAATAATATACGTGTGTGAGAGAGAGTGAGATGGAGATCTTTAGGTTTAAGGAAGGCAGGATGCCCTCAACAGGCCAGTTAGAGAACTACAACATCTGGAGGAAAAGAAGGAAATAAATTGAATGTGTCCCTTTTAGAATACACATAAAACACAAATGTCAAGGCACAGAGACAGGTGTGCCTCACTAGAAAAAAGGAGGCTCTGGACACCTCACTCAGTCAGTCATATTTACAGAAAAAAAATCACACTGCCCATTTCCCTCCATGTCCTTTTAAATAGTGGATTGTGCACACAAAAAAGCTGTGTGTGTGTGTGTTATTTGTAAAGGAATTTTGCCCTTCTCTCCTTCTGAGTGGCAAACCTCTCAATGACTCTGGTGTTGAAGTCAGGAATGCTCCTAATGAGTTTCTTTTGATTGACAGCATCCTGTGTCATGCTGTTCCTCAAGAAAGTCTTGATCCTTTTCAGAGTGGAAAAGCACCTCTCTGCCTCAGCCGTAGCCATGGGTGTCGCTACAAGAACCTTCAGAAGACTGACAGTCTCTGTGAATGTCTCCTGCAGATTGTTGTCAATGAAGAACTGGAGCAGAGTAACAGCACCACTGCAAGCCCTGAACTGGTCATTGTCATAGACGAGGGACAGTTCCGTCTTGAGCTTTGCCTTGTCCAGTAGAGGGTAGGCCTCCGCAGTTGTTTCCAGCGCTGCTTCAGGGAATGTTCGGCTGTGTTGCTGGAACAGGTCTCCTTGCAGGAGGGTGGAGCTGATGAGGTGTTTGGTGCAGGAAAATCTCTCCTTTGCGTGACTCAGTATGGTATCACATACCTATGAAATAATGCACAATGAAAAAATCAAGACATAATAAATAACAGAATCACCTTTTCACATCTATCAGTCATAGTGTCATTAGTGTCCCCTTATAAGATGTGTAACAAACAAAGAGCTTTCTTGTGAATTAGTGTTAATTTTATTGACTAAAACTATGACGAAATATGTTCGTCAACGACCTTTTTTTCCATGACTAAAACGAGACGATGACAAGATGGCACCGACGGCAGTAAACAATAACTGTAACGAAATCAACATGCAATATCGTTGACGAAAAGTGACGAGACGAAAATGTAGTTTACTAAATAAAAACTATGCCAAAATCTCTCTTTACTTTCGTTGACGAAAAATGAGGAGACGAAATATAATCAAAGATAACGTTACATCTCTGATAGTCAGTTTTTCTCCAAGCAGTTCCATTTCCGGTGCTGCGGCTGGGCAGCAGCTGTGTGTCTGTGTTGCGCGCGGCGCAACATTTGAATTACACCGGGCAGCGGCACACTGTGAACTGTCAGGAAGACTCGGGTCTAACTCATGGTCTAACTAACCTTATTTAACAGAAAATAAAATGGCAACAACAGGGCTTGGGAGCAGTGGTCGCGTTAACCGAATACCCCCCGTCAGTGCGAGTGAGTGACGAGTTGTGTACAGACTCGACGGGTAATAATGGATTATGACGGACATGTTACGATCCTGTCCGTCAAAATGACTGACAACGAAAAAGTCTAACGCCACCACTGCTTGGGAGAAAGAAACGATGTGATATTTGGGCCCATTTTCGCTACAATGAGGCGGAGAAAAAAAGCGAATGCATTGTTTTATCAGAAGGGAAGCAATGTGGCCATAACACAGCTGGTAAAAACACCACAAACCTGACCAGATACTCTCTGACTGCAAAGCTGCATTCTTAATCATTCAACCTGTGTTTTTCATCAAATAAGGACAAGATATAATCTTATTGTGAAATAAATTTGACTAAAATGACAAATTATTGGTTTTGGCTAGTCTAGTTTGACTGAAATGTTCTATATAATCTGATGACTAAAAAAGACTCAACCGTTTTCATTGACAAAAAGTAGACTAAAATAATTAGTTTTCTTTGACTAAAATAAGACAAAATGCACAGACTTTTAGTCGACTAAAACTTGACTAAATAAAAACAGGATGAAGGTGACTAAATATGACTAAAACTAAAAAGGAAATTTAACACAGGACTAAAATTAAATTAAAAAATAGCTGACGAAATTAACACTATTGTGAATGGAACCTATCAGGATAACAAGACATCTATCTGAGCGTCAATAGAACAATATTACTGTTTAAAATTAAGTCACTACAATATATACATTTAATGACTATTTTTACACTTCATTCATTCATTGTTGGGCCCTTTCTGTCTACTGTGGTTGCTTCTGGAGGCCTAAACCTTTTCTGATCTGTCTTGATCCCCTTTGAAATGTAGAGACTGTGGGACACACAGATGTAGCACTCCAGATAGGACTCCAGTTTACAGCTTCCTGCCTAAGACCAGCATCTGGATATGTTAAGCCAGGCATCCTCAAAGTCCGGACTCCGGTCCGGATCGAACCACAACTGTCTCTGGACTCTGAGCAAATTATACTTTTCATATGTATTATCTGTATTATCTGTGTTATCTGCGAGGTCCACTGCATACAGCGCTCTGCATGTCAGACTGTTCCACTGTCTGTGTGTGTCTGTCAACGCTTTGGTCCAATCACATTCAGCATCCCGTCAGCGTTTTTTTCCCCCACCAACAGTCTGCGAATCAGAGGCACAGTAGGGCGGGTCTTCGCGGAATGCGGGTGGGAAAAATGCGTGTGTCGTGTTGTCTCTTTCAACCTGTCTGAGTCAGAGCGAGAGTTTAAAAAAAAAGTCAGAGCGAGAGTTAACAGCTCATCTAGTTGTATCTGTACTGTAGCTAGTAGCCTAGTTTCACCTACCGGGGTGGCAACTGCCAGCAGCCACCCTAAAAATAGGCCTTGCCACCCCAGCTGCCACCCCAGTTGGCAGCTTTGTTTTGAAAGAAAAGTTGTGGCTCATCTGACATTTATGAGAGAAAGTCTCTAATGTCCGAGTGCAAGTGAATGCAGCACAAGATGCACGTCTTGTAACACCTCCCCCGTCCCTGGCGCGAGCGTGGAAACATGATTGGCGGAGATTTCATTTGAACGGGACGGCGCAAAACGAGAAGCATTCGGACCCAAGTACTGAAGGAATGAGGTATTTGGGGTCTACAATGACAGAGAAGAGACTGTCAAGTTTAGCTGTACTCAGCATTGAATCAAAACGCACTAAAGCTGTTGATCTTAATAAGTTTGTGAGGCGTTTTGCTAAACAAAATGGTAATCGCCGCATTCAGCTGTAATAGACATGTCAACTTGATGCTCTGCTCACGGATGAGCATACAAAACTGTTAAGATGATGACCTTACGTGTGTAAATATATTTTTTTCTTTGTGGGGGTCTGCCCCAAAAAACAGTTTTAAGTCCTGAGAAAGTCAAATAAGACGGTGTGTAAAACTACACTGCCCAGCCAAAAAAAAGTAACCACTTTGATTTAACTAGGCCAGTAGGTAAGGACATTCCACTGGATAATAACTGAAGTATAAAAGAATGCATGACTGAAGTGATGGAGACCATGTTTGAAGGCAAACAAAAAGAGGAAATAACAGGTCAAATCAAGCAAATCCCCCTCTCAGATTCCACAGCAACCAGAAGAACATAAATACTGGCTGGTGATTTGATTAATCCAACCCGGTATCACGGCAAGACGTGAACATGTGACGATCTACCATGCTGGGAGACGTGAATATGTCACGGTTTCGTCCCTTCAAACGTGACAGTTACACGGTATTGTTAACATGGCCCAACCAGTGGAGAAATACCCGGAAGTGCCTAGCAAATGGTCTACCGCGCCTATTGGTCGGTTTTTATTGTCAAAATTAGATGTTTTTAATTTATTTTTAATCGTCACACTCGATTTTGCCGATTTTCTTGTTGCCCTAGCTGGTCGACACCTCTTTTAGCAGAAACAAAGGCTACATTAATGTATTAAATCGATGTTAATCCATGTGTGTGGAGGTGAGGATGTGGAATTAACGGACGTGACGTTGTGCGATTGCGTTGCCAGGCAACGCAATTTACAAACTCTTCAACTACAACCCTAATTATATTTAAAAACATTTTAGACAGCCTCACGAAATACTTTAATGTAAATTAAAATGTAAATGTGAAGGAATGTGTGTAATGTGGTGATTGACATTATTCACCCACGGATCTATGGGTTGGGGGTATTGTTCCGCACGGACATTTTAGTTAACCGGACTCCTGTTGATGTGAAATCCGAAAACATTTAAAAAAAAAATAATAATACTTTATTCCGAGTTTGCTTGCTTTTCTCTTTGGAGGTCATCACATAACGGCATTGTAATACACGGTTTGGCTGCATTAAATATGACATATCTGCCGTAGTTCTGTATTTATAGAGCCCTGATGAGAAGACTTCTGGACAAACAGGAAGCACTGCCGCCAAAACTGAAAACGTGACGTGGATCATAAATATATCAGCAATTAAACACATCTTACATTTATTTTCACACAATACGTCTCCTTGCAGTATCAATACTAATTCGGCTGACTTTTATATTTGATCCAATTGGTAGATAGGCTGTATTTACACCATAACGGTGCACAGCTGATAGAAAGGCACATCTAGTGGTTAAAGCACGTTATTGAATTTTATTATTTTATTATTTTTCACAAAAATGAAACCATCAATAGCAGAAACAGAATTAACTGTCATTAGTAAACCACCCAAAAAAAAAGATCATAAATGGTTTTGTTTTATATATATTTTAAGGATAATAATAGCAATGTAACACTGTCTATGACACTTACTGTATAACACTGATTTGAAAAACATACAGAAAAAACTAATTCACTGCCCTTAATAAAGTATTTAATACATTTCAGGTGTGCTGTTTTGTTTAGATCATTGACATCTGGAGCTCTTTTAATGTCCTTTTTGATTATTGTTACACCAGGTCTTGTCAAAACCTTTATTCCATATTCAATATCCATTACTAAACAAAACAGCAATTCTACTCCACTACAATTCAGAGGTTAACCTGGTATTTTTACTCCACTACATTTATTTTAGTTACTTTGCAGATTCTGATTAATGATGTGAAATATAAACAACCCTTAAATCAGGCTTTAGTTACACCTGAGTAAAATTCAGGGAAAGGTGATTGTCAAGTGCCAACAATCAGGAGAGATATTTGATAGTTGCTGCTTGAGAAGACTAAACATTTATCTGCAGATCCCTATAAAGTATATTCATTACTCGTTATTCTCTACTAATAGTTAATTAAAGACTGTATATAATGGCTATTTTGCATATCCCTTTCAAGATTTCAAGATTTTCTAAGGATCATTGACATATCATATACACAACTAATTCAATAACGTGCTTTAACCACTAGGCGGTGCACACAAGGTACACACAGCCATAATAACTTTGTATTATTAGTGTAGGACACTTGTGTATGTATAACATCTGAAGATGTGTAGTTTTATTCATGTTTTCACATAATTGTACAGGATATTGCTATATTATTTCACATGTTTTACTTATAATATCTGATTTGTAAAACATCACAGACAGAAAGGTATATCCGTCATTTAACAGTAAGCTATTGAAATTCTGAATCCATAGATGTGTCTCCCATCACCCAAATCCCCTGACTATTCTCTCAACTCAGTATTTACATTCTTATATTCAAAGAAAATCAGTAATATCTTTAAAAACGACAAGTCCTTTTATATCAGCTGTGCACCGTTATGGTGTATAACGTATTTTTTTTCGGATTTCACATCAACAGTAAGTCCGTTTAACTAAAATGTCCGTGCGGAACAATACCCCCAACCCATAGATCCGTGGGTGAATAATGTCAATCACCACATTACACACACCCCTTCACATTTACATTTTAATTTACATTAAAGTATTTCGTGAGGCCTTCTAAAATTTTTAAAATATAATTAGGGTTGTAGTTGAAGAGTTTGTAAATTGCGTTGCCTGGCAACGCAATCGCACAACGTCACGTCCGTTAATTCCACATCCTCACCTCCACACACATGGATTAACATCGATTTAATACATTAATGTAGCCTTTGTTTCTGCTAAAAGAGGTGTCGACCAGCTAGGGCAACAAGAAAATCGGCGAAATCAAGTGTGATGATTAAAAAATAAATTAAAAACATCTCATTTTGACAATAAAAACCGACCAATAGGCGCGGTAGACCATTTGCTAGGCACTTCCGGGTATTTCTCCACTGGTTGGGCCATGTTAACAATACCGTGTAACTGTCACGTTTGAAGGGACGAAACCGTGACATATTCACGTCTCCCAGCATGGTAGATCGTCACATGTTCACGTCTTGCCGTGATACGGGTTGGATTAATCAGCTTTGTGATGGAATAAAAAATGCACAGTGCATTTCCTTAGCTGTGGATGAGTCCACTGACACCACTGACAATGCTCAGTTGCTGGTGTTTGTGAGTTTTTATGATGAGGCAAAGGGGGAGTTTGTTGAAGATGTGTTGGGCCTCAGTGGACACACAAGGGGGCAAGACATTTATAAAGCAATAATGGGAATGCTGAATGAAAGAGGGTGCAGCTGCCTTTATTCATAACTGTGCAGCTCTCACACTGCGACTCTGAGGGATCAAGCACAGACAATAACAATGAAAACTGCTGCATACAGATTATTTTTGTTTTTGCAACCTCGTGTTAAGAATCTTGTTGCAATTGTTTAAAAGTTTGAATGACCGTAATAAACGGACCTTTGTCTTATTGAAACATTTTTTTTTTACCTTTAAGATTTGTATTTGAGTACCCCTGTGTTAAGCCCTCCCGCTATTTTCCAAGAGGGCGTTGCCAGATTTTCAATTTCAGGGTTTAACCAGGAGATGGCGCTTCATACACAAATACAGAAAGACAACTTTTCATGGACTTTCAGTTGTGTTTAGAAGAGCATTTCACACATCAATATTTTAGATCAAATAAAGTATATCTAATCTTGTAATTCAATAATATATAGTCTTTATATATTAAATAATAATAATGTAAATGTTTACATACACTTCTTTATTTGTCATGCGGTCTACCTACGCTGTAAAATGTATTATCTCTTCGATTTACACACGGCATCTATTGCACTTCTGTCCATCCTGGGAGAGGGATCCCTCCTCTGTTGCTCTCCCCGAGGTTTCTCCCATTTTTCCCTTTGAAATGTGGGTTTTTCTCTGGAAGTTTTTCCTTGTACGATGTGAGGGTCTAAGGACAGAGGGTGTCGTTTTCTCATACTGATATTCTGAACAAACTGCTGTTGTATTTGCTGTAAAGTGTCTTTACTGTAGGGTATTTTTTATGTACAGCACTTTGGCTCGACCAAAAATCGTTTAAAAATGTGCTATATAAATAAAACTTGATTTGATGCTCATACTTTTACCTTTACAATCGTTTGCTTTAATATGCAGTATATTTTTTTTTATATGTGTTTGCTTCCTCCTGCTCCCTTTTGGACACATACTGTATGATTTATTAGGGCCCGAGCACGGAGCGCTAGGACCCAACGGCGTCCTAGCAAGAAGTGCGAGGAACCTATTGTTCTTCGTGGTATTATTCTTCTTCTTATTTTTCTGCTGGCGTTTCCTGTTTTTGAGGCCTTTAGGACGCTTACAAAGTTGTATAATTTTGCACGGACGCCAGGACTGGTGAAAACTACAATATCTGGAGTCAATAGGTGCGTTCACACCGGAGTACTTTGGTGTACTTTTCCCACAATAGTTAATCAGAACTACGATATTTTTGCGTTCACACCAAAAAGCCCCAGGAACTAATTAGCTCAAATGAGTTCGTCCGACCCGCTTTTCAGTCCCTGCTACAGAGCAGGGTCTGTTGTGGGAGAAAATAGTTCGTACGTCTGATTGGCTGTGCGGAATGCAAACCACGCCCGTTTGACTCTTTTTTTTTGGAAGCGGCCATTGTATTTGCTCGTTTACCCGAAGAGATTCCTTTTGTGAAAGCAGTTATTATAGCAACACTAAATAAATCAATTGGAGCGGTGGAATGATGAGGATGTCTCGCGCTTCTGGCGATTTACTCGGAGGACGCGAAGCGCCATTCAGAAGCTTCTACTGAAGTTTCTGGGCTCTGCAAAGTTAGCAGACCTGGCAAAGTCATGTCGGACGACTACAAGGTAAAATAAAATACATGCACTGCACTGTTTTAATCTGCACAATACTGGTCTTAGATGTACTTTTATTTGCTCAGTAGATCGAGCTAGCCATGCTAGAACTTGCTAACGTTAGGTCCAAGCTGGCTAATAACATCTAGCTAGCTAGCTATTCTCATCCATGCCCGCTATGAACACGTTTTGACTTGTGAATAAGTGTGCAATGTTCTGTAATTTGCTTCACTAACTCATGGCACTAATCGTGTGTTTCAGGCGAGGTGTTTCTCTCAGGATTAGAAACTAGTTTTCCCCTCCGGGATAAAACGATAATATAACGTTAGCAATTAGCATGCTAGCTGGACATAATGCTACCTCTGCATAGAGGTAAACAATAGATTGTAGTTGCTATAATTTCAAGTAATTTGCAACATTCATTCTACATGTTAATGGTAAAAGCTTAAACAGTTGATTACCTGCATGCCACAAAGACTGATGTTCTAATATTTTTGCACATTTAAGTAGAAATGTAATTGAAATTCTATTTACTGCCTAAACATTGTTCCTTCTCATAGTATTATCCTAAATAGTTTGACCTTGTTTCCTTAGAAGGCTTCTCAGACTACATGGAGGATCCCTCAGAGAAACACAGTTTCCACGTTCAGTTCCCCCCCGCTGAGAGTAGGCAGCTCTGCGCCCGGTCAGCGGACACCATCAGGACACTATCTGATCACAGAGGATCCCATCCTGACCGCTGCTGCCATACTGCAGCAAACAGGAGGGAACGGAGGTGAAAACACACTTTATACATTTAGATATGTGGAGCACAAAGAAAAGTGTTGAGTTTAACTATAAAAATATTAGGTTCAACTAACCTAATACCGTTATATGAACTTTGCTGTGTTTTCAGCGTAGCTTTGTAAAGGTAACATTTAGCAGCTAAACTGTGGATAACAAGTAAACCACATTGGTTTGTTATTCAATATGGCCGCCAAAAGCTTTTTGAATCATTACATGTCACTTGTTAGACGCTTTTATCCAAAGCTTACCTACTCAATACTGTGGGCAATCCCCACAGGAGCACTTTGGGGTGAAGTGTCTCGGGGACACAACGACATGCTGACTGCAGTGGGGTTTGAACCTGTGCTCCCCTGATCCGAACACCAATGCACTTATCCACTGCGCCACACGCCTCCCTATCATGTCCTGAGAGCCCTCCATCCCCCAATTGCTAGTGCCTTCACCATTTAAATGTTAATAGTCAAATCAAAGGTGTTCCCCGTGTTCCTCCTGTTGTGTGCCTGCAGAGAGACTCAGAGGTGGAGATCGCCCACAGTGATGACTCTGACGTGGGGGGCTCTCTGTTATGGGCTGCTCCCCTTCTGGTATTTGGACAATGTTGTGTCGTTGTTGCGATTAAACTGATCTTGTATCTTGCATATTTCACCTTAGGAAAGTGGGCACGCGATGACAGCTTCCTTGACACCATCATGGCGATGGACCGCCGTGCCATGGTCAGCAAGGAGAATGAGGACCTGCGTGCCAAGGAGATGCACGACGAACGGCTGCTGCATTCACACAAGGCCCAGGAATCGAGGTGGAGCAACAAAATACCTTTCAGGCTGGGCTTCTGGCAGTGCTAAGCGAGCTGATTAAATCCAACAGGCCTTCAATACAAAAATTAAGAAAAACTTGTCGTCGTTGATAAACTGTACAATGACTTGTTGGGAGGCGTGTGGTGCAGTGGTCTGGTGCGTTGGTGTTCGGATCAGGGGAGCACAGGTTCAAACCCCACTGCAGTCAGGATGTCGTTGTGTCCCTGGGCAAGACACTTCACCCCAAATTGCCTACACCTGGGAGAGTTAATTTTGTATTATTGTGATTATATATATATATGCCACTGTTATTAATACTGACACTTCACTTTGCACTAAGGTGTGTCTGCTGAGCCTACTATTGTTATTATATATATATATTATATATATTATATATTGCCACTGTTATTATATTGTTTTGATACTACTGACACTTATTGATCTGCTGCTGATAAATAAAAGAGAACCTACATTGCGATTAAACAGAAAATGTATCTTGCTTATTTCTCCTGACACTTTATCTTTATGGTGACCTGTGTAGCATCCTATACATCACATGTAAGTGATTATTCTGATACCATCATGACACCATGAAACTGGCGAAGCTTTATTTATTGTGTCCCACCCCATATATGTGTCTTTGAAAAAGATCATTCAATTGTATTTCAAAATGGCGTCCATCAACACAAACACTATTTATAGAAAGATAAATGGTTAAGTTTGTAATTAACAGTGTTGTGAGTTCAATATTTTAATTAATTATAGTAAGGGAACATAGGAGGATATATAATAAAGGTGTTAACTGCTGAGCCTATTTACTGTGCAATACTACAGACATGTTAGTGGTATTATTTCTTATCTAACTCTTTCCTATGGTCAGACAAATCAGAAGTCATTTAAACAATTTGAGATTTTGTTCTTTTGTTTCTCAATTGATTTTCCAGAATATGCACCACCTAGGCATAGACTTTATATCACAAATAAATGAATGACATGTACTACAGTAATTGATTATATTGATATTGCCTACTCAGATATAAATGTGTATAAAATGAAATCAATTCAAAGTTTCTTGCTGCTTTTAATGCAATTCATGGCTGCAGGGCAAACGTCCAAAATCCTTATTCTACAATCATTTAATCAAGACACTTGTGTATATTTTACTTTAATTTGTAATAAACAAAAAAATATGAATGGTTGTCATCAAGCTGGGTCGCCGGTAAGGCAGTCCATTCCTCCCTGTACTCATCACCACGACGCTCACACAGGTTATGCAATACGCAACATGCTGCCACCTGGATTTTGATATTGTCCATGTTGCAGTCGTTTCGCTTCATCAAGCACCGCATATCTGGAACACATACAAAGACACAAATTAGCCCTACATAACTCCATAAATCCTACATTAGATAGTATTAATGTGATTTACTGAACGTACCATTGCTGTTCTTTGGGCGTGATAACGGTCATCATCCTCAGCTGTCCTACGACGAAACATGTCCATAGCGTGTGCTTGTCGCCGTCCAGTCCTTTTGTAAGGCTTCTTAACCGCGATCTGTATTTGTGGCTGAGTTATTGGCTTAAATAACTCAGCACCAAAACCACAACTTCAGTCAACTCCATAGCGTGTCTGACTGAGGTCGGAAGGTAAACAGAAGCATACAGCGGAAGCGGAAGTTTTTTTTCTTCTTCTCTCGGTTTTTTGGCGGATTGCAACTTTAAGGTGCATACCGCCACCTACTGTACTCGCCGTGAAGTTGTTTGCGGCCTGCCAGGAAAACCAAAGCAGAAGAAGAAGAAGTGACGTCAGCGGCTCATTTGCCTAATCCACCCCCAGGAACTAATTTTGGTGTGAACGCGATCATTGGGTTAAATATTCCAACCTGCTCACTAGCGCCACCTATCAAAATCCCATTTTGGAATAAATGTACAAAGTCGCACCGTAACTCCAAATGACCTGACATTTTGCACACATATCCGGGTGGACCTGCTCTACAAATAATCCTCTTGGAACACTAAGCTCCGCCTACATTTATTTTAATTTAAATTAGCATAATGTTCAATTTTCTGTTTTTCAACACCAAACTTCGTATAGAGCATCGGTGGAGGGTCAGACACATTACCGTAGCATGAGCATGTCAATCAAAACGTACTCGCAGAAAGGCATGCTCATAACTCATCAACAATGTATCCATATATCACAGATTTGGTGGATAGGTTCAGTCTGTCTTGGGGAATAGGCACAACAAACCATTTTCATTTTTGGACTATAGGGGGCGCCAAAAACACCACCAATTTATAACTCGAGAACGGATGGACGAATTTCTTTTTTTCTTCTTTACACATACTCTCGGGGTGACTACGAACTGAGATTTAAAGTGTCGCAACAAATTCAGAATGTGGGCGTGGCCTATACATTTTTTTTTTATTGCGATAGCATAAAATGACCTTCGGACGCAAAACTTGGGACACACGTCAGAGCCAACGACCTTTTCGACAATGTAAAAAAAAAACGTAATTTTTCAAAAAACTGCTCACTAGCGCCCCCTATTGTGTGGTAGTCACATATAGTTTCTCAGAACTTCACGAATTTTGGCACAGACATTCCTCATGGAATTGCGGACATATTACTAATTAGCTTCCATTAGCCCCGCCCCCAGGAAGTCAGCCATTTTAAGCACATTCTTGCGAACTCCTCCTAGGGGAATGATTGGAAAATTTCCAATCCAGGACAACTTCAGCCCCTATCCAATATGATACTTAATTGCGGAGCACATTTTTGAAAAATCACTCGTGGAGGTAAGATAACAGCGAATACACCAGTTTTGACCATTTACATGTCGCAAATGACTCCAAACTACTCCAAATTACTCAAATATAGTTTTTCCGATATTCACGAAACGCTGTATACACATTGCTATTATGATTGCACACATATTTCAAATTGCTTTTCATTAGCCCGCCCCCCAGGAAGTCAGCCATTTTAAGCACATTCTTGCTAACTCCTCCTAGGGGTATGATCGGAAAAATTCCAATGCAGGACAAGTTCAGCCCCTAGCCAATGTCATGAAAAATTGCGGAGTACATTTTTGATATCTCAATCGGGAGGTCGTAAGCTAACAGCAAATACACAATTTTTGACGATTTACATTACTCCAAACTACTCGCATATAGTTTTTCAGATATTCACGAAACGCTGTATCCATATTGCTATTATGATTGCACACATTTCAAATTACTTTTCATTAGCCCCGCCCCCCAGAAAGTCGGCCATTTTGAAAGATGTGCGTTTTTCATGCATTTTAAGCACATTCTTGCCAACTCCTCTTAGGGGAATGATCGGAAAAATTCCAATCCAGGACAAGTTCAGCCCCTATACAATATGATACTTAATTGCGGACCACATTTTTGAAAAATCACTCGTGGAGGTCGTAAGCTAACAGCGAATACACAATTTTTTGACGATTTACATGTCGCAAATTACTCCAAACTACTCGGATATAGTTTTGCCGATATTCACGAAACGCTGTATCCACATTGCTATTATGATTGCACACATATTTCAAATTGCTTTTCATTAGCCCCGCCCCTCAGAAAGTCGGCCATTTTGAAAACTGTGCGTTTTCATGCATTTTAAGCACATCTTTGCTAATTCGTCATAGGGAAATGATCGGAAAAATATCCAATGTGATGCTACATTGCGAAAGAATAGTCGATCGCTGAACATGGAGCTCGTAAGCTAACGGAGAATGTACCATTTTTGACCATTTATATGTCAGATACTACCTTAAGCTACTGAGACACACACACAAACAAACAACAAACACACACTCACCTACTGTTTGTCCAACAACGCCCTTTGCTGGCGGCATATTCATTACAACAGACACCTATACACTCCATAACCCTAACCCTAACCCTACTGTTTATTTGTAGATATCTCCTAAAGCCTTGTTAGAAATTAAAATCAATGTTGATGTGGCGTATTTGAATGAAATACACTGTATTTAATTTAAATCTGTTTTATTCTGAAAACCGAAGATTCACAAGTGACTTCCGGTTTTCCGCTGGTGAATTTCGTCATTTCCGGTTAGCATTAGCATGTGGCGAAATGCTACGTTTTCAAACCGTGAATTGAAGGTGAAATAACATGATGTTGTACACTAAAACCCTGGGTTTAACACTCATTTATTGACGCTGGAATGAGGTTTATTAGGGAATGTTTAGATGACCACAGACATCAGAGTGATGTAATTCAGCAGCAGAAACCGACAGGATTTGCATTGGACACGCCCCCGTCGACGCCGGCCAATAGGAGAACTACAGATGTTACCGGGAGACGCAAGAAGAATCGCTCTCTCTCTTTGCCCCCAGCTGACCCGGCGCGGACGGGACCAAACAGCTGCCAGGGGAAACCACCAACGTGCACATTTCATTTGTATACCACCGCATCTTTTGTGTAATTAAATGCTGTTAACTTTTATAAGCTTGCCTTGACTCTTTTCAGTCTCTCCTGCTCTCGGGTCCAAGAATCACTAACAGCCTACAAATAAAGTGTGAAATGTAGGCCTGTTACATATATTATTGAGCGATATATATTATACACACTGTTCTGCTTTCTGCACTGACCTCAGCAGCTGTTCTCACTGTAAACATCGCGTCACAATGAAAGCAGTTGTATTAAACAAATAAATAGCCTAACATCCAGGGGAGATGTGATTAGTGAGTAAACAAACGGTAAAGGGCAGAAAGTCTGATGCACATTTGATCATCTTAAATAACTTATAATCACAACGGGAACAGTTTGCAGAGCTGTGCTTCGTTGACATAAGTCCAGCCATGCGTCACGCCTCTTTTAGACATCACTGTTGGCTGAAATCCACTCCGGAGAATACATCGGTGTACCCTCGGTTATAGTTCCTCCAGAGAGACTCCTCTCTCCTCTACATCAGTGTATCCTCGGTTACGGCTCCTCCAGACAGCCTCTTCGATAATCGATCCTCGACAAGCCTTTAGAGAAATTTGTTTTCCTTCGACACGTCGCGCCGACATCCGTTCCGGGTCGCTGCCGGAGGACCTAGGAGTCTGGGACGCGAAAATTATAGATCTGACAAACGGCTCATTTCTGAGGACTCGCGCGCGTCTGCTAGACGCCGGGACGACTGGCTGCCCTCCCCGACAGGCGCACGGACGCGAGGGCCCGCTCGTCACTGCGCGCACTTCTGCGACCGCAGTTTTAATTATTATTATTAATATGAAGATATTATTAAGATAAGATAAGATAAGATGTTACTTTATTGATTGAACATTTTAGTTTAGAATGTGCTATCCCACGGTAATTCAGAAGGCTCACAGGTCACATTCCGACCATTATTTAAAACAATAGGTGCTTTCATAATAATGATGAGAAACTATGAAATAAGAAATGAATCAAATTAAAATGTAATTATCATATCATATATTATATAGTGTATTGTATTATTAAGTAATATCATACATTAACCCCATTATAGCAGATGCCACATTGAATGATGAACACATTTATGTATTTCTAAATACAAGTTGTAAAATACTTATATGTATTTAATACTAATAACATAATGATTAATTTCAGATGATAATACTTTTCAGTGTCTGTCTCATGCAGCAGCTGATCCAGTAATGAGTGACCCGGCCGACAGTAAAAATAAACATTTATAACTAGTTTAGGTAGTTTGAGAGGTAATTAAAATAGCTAAGGGTGATGATCTGACTTGAAGTGTGTGTTTTGCTCCTCCCGCTGCATCACAGCATATACTGTGTCAACCTGGTCTCACCAGAATGCGTGACTCCACCACGACTCCTTAACACCGCAGTGCGTGGTGGAGTCACGAACTTTGCTACATTTACGTGTCTGCACCACGCAAACAACCCCAATGTAAAGTGAATGAGGCTCCTTTGTCGTGGTGCACACACGCATTTCTACAACGTCCCGCAGTGAGCTTTTATTCTATAAAACGTTTTTTAAATCTACTTTATAGCTTGTAGTAACTCACGGGAGGCTTCTTTTATTTTATTTGTATTCATAATCATTTTTATTTTTCGTCAGAATGTATTATGGTACATTAGTTACGAATTTTTGTTCTCAAAAAAACAGTGCATTGTGTGTAATACAACTGTGATTTTATTAAATGAGTTAGTTTTTAAGGAAGGCCAGACAGAGCTTCAGCTGTGTCAAATAGATTGTTCCCTTTAGTTAACGTTATTTAAAAGATAATTATATTCCTATTTGATCATGTCCCCTTTATTGTATTACGGACACAGAGAGCAATGTGAGCGTCCATTCCCATTCATTTTACACCCGGAAGTAAGTATTCTCCTTACTGTCGATTGATTTTACAGTGATATCTGCACTACTCATCGACTCAAAAACACCAGATTATCCTTGTTAATTACACAACATTGATTGGTTTAAATTGTGTGCAATGCTTTTGTAATTTTCCCCTTCGATTCGGAGAAACAAATATGTGTTCAGAGTTTAGGATGGCCGAAGACACTACACTACCCAGAATCCTCAGCTATTGTTCCGCTTTGCCTCAAGCTCTGTGATTGGTTGACCTCCAACTGCATTCCATATGGAAAAAAAACGTTTCGTAAAGATAAAATCATACTTTATTCAGCAGTGCTTGCTTTACTCTTTGAAAGTCATCACATGAATGCATTGTAATGAATGGTTTGGCTGCATTAAACATTACACATCTGTCGTAGTTCTTTATTTATCTACAGAGATCGGGCCTCAGAATAGACCGAAACTATTCTTTACCGTTCGGTTTTAATTTCACAATAAAGTTAGTTGTAATAATTTCTTTTGATATTATTGTTTTTATTAACTACTAGACCGCTGGGTCATGTTAAGACCATCTTTTCTGTGTTGCTGTGGGTTTAGAGGACACGTTCTAAGCACATGGTGTAGTCCCATAGCTGAGGATTCTGGGTAGTGTAGTGTCTTCTGCCATCCACACACTACGAACAAATATTTGTTTCTCCGAATCGAAAGGGGAAAATACAAAAGCAATGCACACAATTTAAACCAATCAATGTTGCGTAATTAACAAGGATAATCTGGTGTTTTTGAGTCGATGAGTAGTGCAGATATCACTGTAAATAAAATCAATAGACAGTAAGGAGAATACTTACTTCCGGGTGTAAAATCCTCCGTTATCCAATGGGAATGGACGCTCATCGCTCTTTGGGTCCGTAATACAATAAAGGGGACATGATCAAATAGGAATATAATTATCTTTTAAATAACGTTAACTAAAGGGAACAATCAATTTGACACAGCTGAAGCTCTGGCCTTCCTTAAAATCTAACTAATTTAATAAAAATCACAGTTGTATTACACACAATGCACTGTTTTTTGAGAACAAAAATTGGTAAATAATGCACCATAATACATTCTGACGAAAAATAAAAATGATTATGAATACAAATAAAATAAAAGAAGCCTCCCGTGAGTTACTACAAGCTATAAAGTAGATTTTAAAAACGTTTTATAGAATAAAAGCTCACTGCGGGACGTTGTAGAAATGCGTGTGTGCACCACGACAAAGGAGCCTCATTCACTTTACATTGGGGTTGTTTGCGTGGTGCCGACACGTAAATGTAGCAAAGTTCGTGACTCCACCACGCACTGCGGTGTTAAGGAGTCGTGGTGGAGTCACGCATTCTGGTGAGACCAGGTTGACTGTGTATATCACCATTCTTTAATTAAATGTTTTGATAAGTGCATGCAGATCACAGTACAAGATGTGAAGTCAACAGGTAGTCACTCAGAGGGGGGTACTATTTATTTTCAAATGCATATAGGCTATGCCACACAATTACATGTAGGCAACACTGCTCTTCCCGTCAAGAATTTGAATGGGATGGGGAGACGTGTGTGATTAAAAATGAGTGGCCAAACTAAGACTTAGTTTTTCAAAAGAGAAAATGCAGATATTACACTCATAAAAGAAACGGTAGACATATCAGTACTCTTAGTGCCAAGGGTGATGATCTGACTTGAAATGTGTGTTTTGCTCCTCCCGCTGCTTCACAGCATATACTGTGTATATCACCATTCTTTAATTTGTTTGTAGCCTTTATTTATCCAGGTTAAAAATCCCATTGAGATCAACGATCTCTTTTACAAGGGAGACCTGCGGTACATTGAGTTACACATATAAAAACAAACAGAAAACAAAAAGGACATCACAACATAATTACAGGGTATACATTAGCATCTATTTACATTTACAGGTATCCAATAATATTTCATCCAGTCGTGCTTTAAAATGATGCAAGGGAATCAAAATGCTGAGTTTTTATATTTTTTGCATAGTGTTCCAAGCTAGAGGAGCAGCGCACATAAAAGCTTTAGCACCTAAAACAGTCCTAGCACTTTGCACATGTAATAAAAACACATCCTGTGATCTCAGGCAATAGCTACTTGCCACTCTCCGTGAGATCAAGGAGCAGATATAAGAAGGTAGTTTACCCAGCATGGCTTTGTAGATGAACATGTACCAATGACTGAGCCTCCGAACAGTAAGTGAAGGCAGACCTGCCTTGGCATACAGGGTACAGTGATGAGTAAGTGCTTTACAGTTAGTAACAAATCTCAGAGCACTGTGATAGGCGGCATCTAACCTTTCCAGGCAATGGGCAGGTGCATTCATGTAGATCAAATCACCATAGTCTAGCACAGGTAAAAAGGTCACAGTGACTAGCCTTTTCCTGGCTTCAAAAGAGAAACAGGACTTGTTTCTGAAAAAGAAACCTAATCTAACCCTCAGCTTTTTAAGCAGATTAGTGACGTGAAGTTTAAAAGTAAGACAATCATCAAGCCAGATACCAAGGTATTTATAATAGCTAACCACTTGGAGTACTTGTCCTTGCATAGTCACAATATCCAAAGCAGTCTCTGGAGTCTTTTTAGCTTTAGAAAAGAGCATTACCTTGGTTTTCTCAACATTTAAAAGAAGCTTTAGTTCAGAGAGCTGAGTCTGAATAATGTTAAAAACAGCCTGTAATTTAACAACAGCCTCCTTAATGGAGGGACCTGCACAGTACATCACGGTGTCATCCGCATAAAAATGCAAAGTAGCTTCATCCACATTTTCACCTAAACTATTGATGTAGATGGAGAATAAAAGTGGACCTAAAACAGAACCTTGAGGAACACCATTAGCAATGTTCAACCACTCAGAAGACAGCCCATCAAAGTGAACACATTGGGACCTTTCAGAGAGGTAGTTCACAAACCACCCCACTGCATGGCTGGATAAGCCAATACTGAGTAGCCTTGCTTTAAGATGTGATGATCGACGGTATCAACGCTTTGGAAAGGTCAATAAATAGAGCTGCACAACTCTGCTTTTTATCTAAAATACTTGTAATGTCATTCACCACTTTCATTGTGGCAGTGATGGTGCTATGTTGCTTTCTGAAGCCTGACTGATGTTTTGACAGGATGTCATTTGTACATAAAAACCCTTTACCTGCTCACTCACTAGGCGTTCAAGAACCTTAGCCAGAACTGACAATTTAGAGATGGGCCTATAGTTATTTAAAACAGTTGCCTCCCCTCCTTTCAGCAAAGGCAGGACATACGCTGACTTCCACAGTTTTGGAATTGTGTTTGTGCTGAGGGAGAGGTTAAAAAGAGTAGTGAGAGGTGGAGCAATAAAATCTGCAGCTATCTTTAAAAAGAAAGGTTCCACGTTGTACGGGCCGGCCGGTTTCTTAGGATCTAACTTGGTTAAAGCTTCACGAACAACATCAACAGTAAAAGGAGTAAAACTGAAAGGGTTTTCCAGACCACATTGTTCAGAGTCACCGACTGTGGTGTTCACAAAAGCAGAGTTAGTCACAGAATCAAACATAGAACCGCAGGACACAAAATGCTCATTAAAACAATTTAACATAGTAGCCCTGTCCGATATAGAGCCAGATGCTGTGGTAATGCACGGAGGTAGCTCATTTCGGATCTCACCGGTGGATAGCGATTTTATGGCTTTCCAAAAATTTCCTAGGATTATTTAGGTTTCTGTAGTAACTGACAAATAGTACTTCGACTTAGCATTTTTGACCTGTGAAGTGAAGCTATTTCTTAGTTGCCTAAAACGCAGCCATTCAACCTCTGAGCCTGATTTCCTAGCCTTTGCCCAGGCCTTGTTTCTCTCATGTAGGAGACTGGACAGTTCAGCAGAAAACCAAGGATTGTCTCGTCCCTTTACTCTAAAAGTACGTAGGGCAGTGGCGTTTTTATATGTACAAAAGTGGTGGGGCACAAAAAACTTAGATGTCTATATATAAGCTTCTGCAGTGACGTGCAGTGAGGTTCATGGCTGGTGAGGCACTGGCACTGACTCTTCAGGTTTACAAATATTATATTTTGACCTAAACCAAAATATAATATTATTTTCAAAAGCTTTTTTTGTCTGATGCTTCGATTAATTTTAAACAGACAGTTCAACAAAAGGATACCCAAAAAATGTAATTTTATCATTTAAATATTGAATTGTTCTCTCTTAGTAAGATCCCATTTTCAATAAAATTGCGGTCTTACCTTGACTTGAAGATGAAGTCCATTTGCCTATCCTTCTGGACAAACATTTCTATAACTTTTTTGTAAAATCCTCCTTATCTTCTTGTAGTTTCAAAAGTCTATCATAAATCTAATCGATAGATATTATCCGGCTGAACAAAATGTGCATTTATCTAACAGGTACGTTTCCCACAGATCTTATTTCGAGCTATTTTCTAAAATCCTATGGAGAAACCTCATTGCTTTTTTGCAGCTTACTTCCTGGTTTTAGGACGCTCACTGCAGCTCCTCTTCACACAGCACACTTTTCGCGGCACACGTACTTACAGCCAATCAGCTCTGAATTATGTGAGATGACGTATGGTGGGGATGGCAGCTCTGTGCCCCTATGGTCTTTTTTTTTTTGCCACACACATACATTGAAAAATACTCTGAGCATGCGCAGTGTAGTTTTTAGAGTCACCGTTCACTTTGACAGTGAGTGGTGGGGCATGGTCAGGTTTTGTCCCAAATGGCTCAAACGGCACTGTAGACACTAATTAGAAGAACACAGACTAAAACAGCAATGTACAGACGAATCAGATGATTAAACATGACCTTAAAATATATTTTATATATTTTTTAATTTCTTTTTTTGCATCTCTTTGCATTTTTTGTAATCATTATGTGTAATACTTTCTGCTGACACTAGGTGGGGCTGTGCCCCACCTGCCCCTAATGACCAGTCGCCACTGCGTAGGGTGCATGTCTATCTATAATTTCCATAAAACCAAGATAAAAATAAGACCATGCAGTTTCAACATCAGCACACAGATCGATTTTTCCCCAATCAAACCCAAACAGATCATGAACAAAACCCTGCTCCACAAAATGTTTTATGTGTCTCTTAATAATAATACGGGGTTTAATCTTTTGGACCTTAGTGTCCCTAATTGTGACTACAACACAGTGGTCACTCACATCATTTGCAAATACTCCCACAGATAGGTATTTATAGGGAACATTAGTTAGAATGAGGAGATCAATTAGGGATGATTTATTAGGGGACTTAACGTTAGGGCGAGTAGGACTGTCAACAATCTGAGTAACATTCAAAGAGATACAAAGGTTTTTAAATCCTCTGATACTGCAGTTAACCAGTCCCAGTTAAAATCTCCAAGTAGCACTATTTCCTTGTAGTCTAGTTGTGATAAAAGTGTTGCTAGTGAAGACAAGGAGTCCTTGACAGCTGAGGGGGGTCTGTAACACCCTACCACCATGACTTGTTGCCCCTTTGCCACTTCTATATTTAAGGCTAAAAATTCGAATTGCTTACTGACAGATTTGGAGATCAATGTGGTTACACTGAACTTATTCTTAACATAAATGGCAACTCCACCACCTTTATTAGGCCGGTCGGTACGATACACATTATAGCCATTTAAGGATATGTCAGAGGCCAAAATAGTTTTTTTAGCCATGTTTCTGATAACACAATGACGTCAGCGTCAGTCGAGCTTGCCCAAATGCGGACAAAATCTAGCTTACCTAACAGACTGCGCACATTCAAGTGGATGAAACCCAACCCAGACCTAGCTTTAAAATCAGCAGGAGTAGCGATCTGACTACTACTACTGGGCGGACCAGGGTTAGGTTGAACATTTCCTGACAGTAATAATAACAAAAAAAAACAGGCATCTTTTCCTCTTAATCGACACACACACATTGTCATCTATTTTAGAATCACCGGAAAAGTCTGCGAGAGTGTGATTTGAGCTTAAGAAGCAGTCCTGAAGTACCATCATCGCAGGCAAACAAAAAAGACAAACATATTTTGTCGAGCAGATTGTCTGTGACAAGGTGACCGGTAACTGTTTGTGTAACACATCCGACCCTTTGCAGGGGATGCCTACTGCGGGTGGCAGAACAGACCTGAATCCAGTAGGCTTCTCAGGATGACTAGAGATCTTCTCATAGTCCAGAACAGTTAACAGGCACAGCAGAATCACGATATGGGCCATCCTCCCAGACCAGCACACAATATCCGCGATGTTCCCGGGCAAAAAAAAAAAGAAATCCTCCTCCTCAACAGCAGCAAAGGACAGGCGAAAGCAGCAGCGAGGAAGCACACCGGTCCCTCCGTGGTATCCCCGGGATAAGAGGTCTCCTCAGCAAGCAGCACACGACACAGGAACACACGACAGGTGGGAGCAGGCCTCTGTAACAGCAGAACCAGGACAGGTGGAGAGCAGCCCCAGCCGCGGCAGATCCTCCTCCGCACAGCAGCACACGCCCGGTGAAAGCAGGCCCCAGCCCGAAGCGTGGAGCCACTCTACAGGCGGGAGCAGGTCTCCGTAGATCGTAGATGACCTCTGGATTTGGCTCTCGTTTCCTCCTGTTCTTTTTTCCGTTTCCTTCCCGTTGCATCTGAAGGCTTGGACCTCTTCATAATGATAATATGTTGGCTCTTGTTGTTGCGATCGTTGAGATCTCCGACACTTTCAGCTGGAGCTGCCGCGTCACTTTGTTGTAATTAAATGTTTGATAAGTGCATGCAGATCACAGATACATTATTTTGTAATTTTATTAAATTTGACAATGTCAATTTCACTTTCCACTATGTACAGGTATCTTGGGTCAGTCTTGTCTTCCAAAAATCAGGAAGTAAAGTCCCCTGGTTTGTGACAAGATGTGAAGTCAACAGATAGTCACTCAGAGGGGGTACTATTTCTTTTCAAATGCATATAGGCTATGCCACCCATTTACATGTAGGCAACACTGCACTTCCAGTCAAGAATTTGAATTTGAATGGGATAGGGAGACGTGTGTGATTAAAAATGAGTGGCCAAACTAAGACTTAGTTTTTCAAAGAGAAAATGCAGATATTACACTCAGAAAAGAAATTACTAAAGGTACAGCCGAATCATCACAGCGCACAAAACCTATTACCGCCGCAGATGGACCAAAAAAGGGAGCGTTTGTTAGGAGTAGAACACTTTTCTCGGTGGCTGAATAGCCCCCTCCTCTCCGCGCCGTTCGTTGAATGAGGCTGATCTCTATTAAATAAGAAAGGAATTGAAAACACCGGAATCAAAATTATAACAATTATCTGAGTTTACTGGTAGGAAATAGAACAATTATACAAGTTATACAGAGTACTCTGGACTTCAGGTTTGTGATGCGGTTTACAGATAGACAGACCAGCCTTCAGGAAACGAGAAGTACAGACTTCAAGTTTGGGATGCGGTTTACACGTCTCTAGACCTGCCTTCAGCAAACAAGAAGCATTTTTACACACACAAACATTAGTATTTCTATCTATTTTGGGGCGGAGATTGGTCATCTCTTCCTTCCCATTTTTCTCCCAAGCGAATCAGTAGAGCCCCTGGGGAGGAGCTGTTTAAACTAACCACCTCCCCCAAGTGCCCTGATTGGCTGGATTCGCTTCTGGCCGAGGTCAATCAGAGTTTCGAACAGACTGATATCCCCAACCACACCAGGTCAAAAGTCAATGTTTATCTTTACCTCATCTTCCTCTACATTCCTTTTCCCAGGGGATATTTTCACCTAAACTTCCCTCCTTCCGACCTTTAAACTCTTCTCCCCTTATTTTACGATGTCTTTAACGACTTAGTGACCGCATCTGGCTCTTAGTGTTGATAAGGATCAATGTTGGTGTGTAAACCACAGAATCTCTAAGTCAGTGAATTTAAAAGTAGAATAACATTCTTTTTCTAAGTGATTATCAAAACCCGTTTGTGATTACATAAAAACAGTTCAAACAATATATGTTAACTACAATACAATTCAAACAATATATGTTAACTACAATACAATTCAAAACAATATATGTTTACTAAAATACAATTCAAATAATATGTTTACTAATACAGTGTAGAATCATATCTTTTTACTTCAATCCCCCTTTTGATCTCACCTCACGAGATCAACACATAGCATTTGAAACATTACCACTGACATCATTTATATGTGTCCCAATATTCATATAAATCCATCAGAAGCCGGGATGTAGAGCACTTTAAACTGTTAGGAATCAATCCCCAACAATAACTTCTTATGACAGTATAGGGAGAATAAAATATGTCTAAAAAAGTTCGTCCTTGTCGGCTGAGTCATCATATTCTTCCCCCTCCGACGCATACGCCAACAAGGGCATTTGGTATGGAGGGGAAGGGGCAGCTTTTCCCTCAATTGTGGAACTGATGAGTCTAACACACAAAGAGCGGATACAAGGCACACAACAACAACCACATGTCACCAAAATGGCAATAAAAGTAGCCACAGAAATTAGCAGAGACATTATTAAATTTTTCCATTTCCCAAACATGTTTGTCATCCATTCCTCCATAGGATTATTGATCCCTGATTGTTCATGCATGGTTTTGGACAAGGTACGTAGACCCTCTAAGCTTTAGTCACTGAACCGTCAGGTGCCGTGTTGTTGGGAATAAACGTGCAGCACATATCACCGAACATTGCGCATACACCCCCTTTCTCTGCCAAAAGCATATCCAACGCCATTCTATTCTGTATAGCCATAAGGGAGGTAGGCCCTAACTGTTCAGCCAGGCCTTCTACTGCGTCTCTAGTGAGGTTCGCCAAACGTAGGACATTGTAATGTACAAAGTTAATCCTGTCTACATTTTTGTTAGGAGTAATGGGAAAAATAGCTGAAAGGATAGGAAAGCTTTCGAACCCTGCTGCGATCTGGTCAGTTAATTTGTACTCATTAGGGACCCCCCGAGGGACCCCTATGGAGTCAATGTAAGTAGGGGAGTTACTGGAAAGGTCAAAGTTGACTTCTGCGCCCCTTTTGTTTAAAACGTGTCTTCGCTGTCGGTTAGCTAACTGATCGTTCGAGACGTGTTTCGCATTGAGGGGAATTAACCTGTCCCTAGTAATGTCAAAGGGGCATGGAGGCGGGTCATTGCACAAAGTCCTATTGATGCTTCTGGAATTCTGGTATACAACCGTCGGCCGCCACAATAATAGTAAAGCCCACCCCTGGCCCAATGCCCTACCATATTACCTGCTAGAGTACTGTTGCACCAATCAGAGGAAACATTACCCAGATTAAATTTAGGGGAGGCGCTGGTTAATTTGAAACAAGTGTATCCCCCTCTGCCTTTTCTTGGTGTAAAGGGTCCTGTTTTTGTGCCATTATCAATCGGTGGGAAAAGGATGGATAAGGTTGTACAGTTTGATGGGCTAGCCATTTGGGTAAGTTTTAACATGCAGTTGTAACCCCAGATATCTGAAGGGAAGAGAGGAGCGGGGTCAGTTATCAAATGGGGACGAGCGGTCGCACAAGCTAAACAATCACCTATCATTTGTTCGTGAGCAGTCCCAGCAACCCATTTTAACCATAGATTATCATCAGTAAAACCCGTGGCCATTTGAATTATGTCTAGTGGTTCAACTTCGCCAACTTCGCTAGTACATTTATCTTCACAGATGATTTTGGAAATATATTGTATCACGGCGGTCGTTGGGCGAGTTAATACTGGTTTCGGAGTGACAACTATTTTGAACAGACCTTGGGGTGACTTGTTTCCTGCGTGTGCTGCCAAAATATATAGACCTGCATCACCGATCTCAACCCCTCTCAGTATAATTGAGACAGGGTTGCATCTACCTACAGCACAGGGAGAGATAGGGTTCCTTCTAATTACTTTCATTCTATGTTTTAATGACGCAACAATCCTTGCTGATTTGAACTTAGGCGTATTTCCCCAGTCTTTCGGACCAGAGTTAACTAGTACATAAGACCAGGATTCGCATCTACATCCGTGGGTTTGAGTAATAGATACATATTTTGTCCTCTTAAAGGAAGAATCAAATTCTATACCTGTGACCGTTTCCGTGTATGTATTGCATACTGTTGGGGTGAGGCAGACATATTTAGCGAAACCTGAGTATGATCTGTCAGAGTTGGAACATGGGGCGATTGCGCACAAATCTATGTCCACTATTCCATCGCTACCTTCTTGGAGAGTGAAGATTCTTTTTGGAGACATAAGGCTCACTACTCTAGTCCCCCTTTTGGCCCTTACTATCTCTTCCTCTGGGGCGAGAGTTGGAGAAAGAACATCATTCGTTTCATTATCATTAGTTTCACAGATAATGAAAATTATCGTTACCATAATGGTAAGTAGGAGCCCCAGGCCTGCTACCATTCTCCAGTGCCCGTACATAATTATGCTGTTAGTTCAAATTCTTCTGGTATCTTTAAACCGTATATTACCAATGGTCAATGCGATCGTACCTTGGTTTCCTAGAATACAAAACCTGCCCCCTGAGGGAGATTGAGACCCAGATATGCAAAAACCCTCTTTCTGGAACCTTTAACACATAGTTATGTAGAATAAAAATAAACAAACCCCTTAAGCAAATGGGAATATAAAAATACAAAATCCCTCACATAAATGGGAATATAAAAATAAAGTTGAAAGTTCCTCAAAAAATGGATTATTAAACAAAGTTCCTTAAAAAATGGAGTATTAAACAAAGTTCCACACCGGCTTTCTCAACCTTTTTCAGCGGGAAATGGAGTTCCCTATGCCGTCTTTGTTCCCCCAGCCCGCTGAAGGCGGCCTCCGTGGTGCCTTCTCCAGTCATGCGTCCGGTTTTTCCTCCCCCGGCCCGCTGATGGCGGCTTCCGGTTCGACTGCTGGAGAGATGTGGCCTCATGTCCTCCCCCGGCCCGCTGATGGCGGCCTCCGGGTTGACTGCTGGAGAGATGTCCCGATCCTCCTCCTCCTCCGGCCCGCTGATGGCGGCTCCGGGTCGATGCTGGAGGATGTCCCGATCCTCCTCCTCTCCGCTGATGGCGCCTCCTGGGTCGACTGCTTGACGAGGGCCAGATCTGTCCTGATGTCGTCTAGGTCCTCGCAGGTGGTTTCCCGACCGCACACTGGCTCCAGTGGTACCAGTTGTCTCCCTTCCATCTAGGCGGACGGCATGGGAGGTCCTTTGGGTCACTCTGTAGGGGCCGGAAAACCTGGGGTTGAGCCACTTAGGCCTGATGGCCTTCAACCAGACGTATTCTGCTGTGTTGGCTTCGTGTTTTTCGGGCCCCCCTTTGGCGTCAGCAACCTGTGTGGAGAAGTCTGATACCAGGCCCTTAGTTGCCGGTAATATGGTTTTGAGCTCATCTCTTCTACTTCCTTTCCTACGCTCAAGGCTCCTGGGCCCGGGAATTGGTGGCCATGTGTCAGCTCAAATGGGGAGAAACCTGTCCCTCTGTTAATGGAGCTTCTGATTGACATGAGGGCCAGAGGTAAGGCATCTAGCCAGTTCATATCTGTCTCCTCACATGCTTTGCTGAGTTTCTGTTTGATGTTCTGGTTCATTCTTTCCACCTTTCCCTGTGATTGTGGATGGTAGACTGCTCCAAAACTGTGTCTTAGTCCTAAGGACTGTTCTACTGTGCTTAGGTCATGGTTCTTGAAATGGCTGCCATTGTCTGACCTCACTTTCCTAGGAAACCCATGTAATGGAATATAATGCGTGACTAGGAATTTGATCACTGAGTCTGCATCCTCTCTCTTGCATGGCATAGCTTCTGGCCAACCTGTGTATGCATCTACCACAACTAGTAAATACCTGAACCCTCTTACTTTATCAATCATGTCAGTGTAGTCAATGATGATTTCTTCTCCTGCCATCTTAGGTAAAGGGAACTTTCCCTGGTGTGGCTTTACAGTAGCTCTGATGTTGTGGGTTAAGCAAATTACACATTCTTCCAGGTGATTAGCTATCATGTCAGGTAGGTAAGGGTGCCACCAGTGAGTCAGGTGTCTGCTCATCTGAGTTTTACCGCAATGTGTTGGGCCGTGTGCTTCTTTAAGCATTGATCTTACCCATCCTGGGGGTATCACTGGTCTCCCATCTGGGGAGTACCATATCCCATCTTTGTTGGTAGCTCCTCTGTTAACCATACTGTCTTATCTTGAGGTGACCCTGCTGCTTGAGCTTCTTTAAGAGTATCATCTGTTACTGCGGGCAGTAAGTCAGCAGATTTTTTAACAAGCATTTGAAACCGGGGTGTATACCCTGCTTTGGCTTTAGCTGCTTTGTCTGCTGCATTGTTACCCCAAGTCAAGTAGTTATCTGCCGTGCTGTGACCTTTGCACTTGAGTAAAGCTAGCTTGTTGGGTAACATTACTGCTTCTGCAAGCCTTTTGATCTCTTTCTCGTGTTTGATGGGGGTATTGGTGGATGTTACAAATCCTGCTCTCATCCACTGGCGCATTTCCACATGTATGACACCATGGACATATGCTGAGTCAGTATAGATGTTTACATCTTTTTCTTTTGATAGTTCCAATGCTGCAATGACTCCCATTACTCTGCCAACTGTGCTGAGACTTTCCCTGTTACTTTTTCTGCCGCTCTTTCCTCAAAACCTCCCTCAGCTTTTTGACCCACCACTGCGTAGGCTGCTTGGAGCCCGTTGGTGGGGTGTCTGAAACAACAGCCGTCTGTGAACAGGTTCTCTGCATGTGGCATAGGCTCGTCTCTGAGATCTATTCTTAGCTTCACATCCTGGATGACTCTATCCTCACCCTATGGGGTTCCCCGTTAACAATGGTGTCTGCGCTGTTAACTCCCACATGTGTGTAGGTGATGTGTGCTTGTGTCAGAGTTTTCTCTAACCTGGTCTGTCTTGTGGAAGTCATTGTGAATGCACTTGAGTTCACAAAAGAAACAATACTATGTGTTCAGTACTGTCAAAGGGTGGCTCATCACAATGTGTGAAATCTTGTTTAAGATACGTGCTGTACCTGCTGCATGTCTCGTGCATGGAGGTTCTCTGTTTTCCACTCTGTCCAGTGTGATACTAATGTACATCAGTATTGTTCTACACCCCCCTTTTTCTGAAATAGAATACCATTTACTGTGTTTTCACATTCAGAAATATCAAGGAAAAATGGCAATGCATAATGCAGCGGCGAGAGAGGTGACCTGAGACATGGATTGTTTGAGAGAAATGAACGCAGCCTCTGCAGCTTGTGTCCAGTTCAGTGTGGCAGTGAGATTGCGCATGCCTTTCTCATTGATCAGTGTCCTGAGTTCAGCTGTTCTAGGGTTGTACTCTGGAATGTAGTGTCTGCTGTAGCCTGTGAGACCCAGAAAAGATAGCATATCTTTGACTGTTTTGGGTTTGGGGTGATGCAAAATGTGCTCCTGATGAGCTGCTGACATGCCCGTACCTGCTGGAGAGATTACTCTGCCCAAAAATGTCACCTCTTTACGGGTGCATTGTAGCTTTTTCTTAGAGACTTTGAACCCTGTTGCGTGGAGGCGAACCAGTATGTTCCTGGTGGCCTCTAAACAAGAGGCTGAGGAGGGTGCTGCAATGAGAAGATCATCTACATACTGTATCACTACCACCCCCTCTGGCAATGAAACGCCGTCTAGCTGTTCCCTGAGTATTTTGTTAAATATTCCTGGAGACAGACTGAAACCTTGTGGTAGTCTCGTGTACTGCAGTTTTTCCCCGCCCATTGTAAATGAAAAAATAGGTCTCATATCCTCTGCTAGAGGTATGCAGAAGAAAGCGTTGGCCAGGTCAATACAGGTGAACCATGTATGTTCAGGTGAGATATTACAGATAGCTGTGTATGGGTTAGGAACTGGTATCAGAGCTGTAGTCGTGATAGCATTAATGGACCTCAAATCATGGGCCATTCTGTAGTCCCCGCTAGGTTTTACCGGGAGTATTGGAGTATTCCACTTGCTTTGTGAGGGTTCCAACACTCCCGCTTTCTTTAGTCCCTCAATTGCCTGCTAATACCCCCTTTGGCCTGTGGTTTAACAGGGTACTGTAACAGTCTTATAGGTATAGAGCTGCTCACCTCAAATGTTATTGATGCAGCCTTTGAGCAGAAACCTACGTCATGAGAGTCAGCCGACCACAGGTCAGGCGGGAGGCACGCAACATATCCTCAGTGTATGCATGGTCAGTTTTCTCCCTACCATGAAACCTATCCACTTCGTGTCTCTCCATTGAGAGACATTCTTGTGTGCAGATTTTTAGAGCATATGCGTTGTGTGAGGGAGAGTATGTGAGTGCTGCTATCTGAGTTGGTTCCCAATCTTAACTTCTAGCAGTGTTTTTACCATGGGACCAAGTTCTTTGCTTCACAGCCCTTTCTGAGAGCTAATGAAATATGTGGTGTAGCTTCAGCTGTCATACGGTACCAAAATAGTTGTTCATCAGTGAGGTCAACAGACGCAGCCACCCCCGCTTCTCCCACAAATAAATTGGTTGTGGTTACTTTCCAAACGGACATAGACACCTCTTGGTCATACGCATAGTCATAACTTTGGTCGTCTTGTCTGTCATAATTTAGCGTCAGATGGGGAGGATCTGGAGGGGAACCATAAGGCCTGAGGAGGTTAATCCACGGCTTCCATTGTTGAAAAATGGAAAACAGTCCTGGTGTATTATCTTGGGGCCGATCGAGCAACCCCCAGAATATAGTGGCATACTGAGTTGCTCCTGCTTCAGTGGATTGGGCCAACATCATTTGAGAACCTGACTCTATGTTGAACAATGAACAATTGAGACGAGTGCCATCTGGGAACGATATTATTAGTCCATCGGGGGAACAGAGGATGGAGGCATTAGCTTTGACAAGAACATCCCTCCCCATTAGGTTTGCCGGGCTTTGGGGTGCCAGAATGTACTGATGGAAAAATATCTGGCCTGCTATTCTGGTGTTTAATGGCGTAGTGAGCGGTACTTGCTCTATTTTTCCCGAAAACCCTATGACTGAGACTGTATTTCTTGAAATGCACGTGTTGAAGTTGGGGGAGTTGATAGTTGAATATCTAGCTCCTGAATCAACAAGGAATGGTAGCTCCGAGTTCTTCTACAGTCATGTCCATGTACGGATCCGCTAAGCCCATACATTCAGAGTTCTCTGGGCGACCTCATTGTGGTAGGTCATATTCTTGTTCGTTCTGGACAAACTGGCCATAGGGGGCGGCCATCGCGTTTGGTGCAATGTGACCTTGGTCTTGATGTTGGGCCTGTGGGCTGCCTGCTGGTGCTTCTGGAAATGTTGCATTTCTTGTCGGTTCCCTTGTCCACGCCCTCTCGGTGCCCCTTTTCCCCGCCCTCTCTGGGGATCCCAGTGGGCACTGCCGGAACCAGTGGTGGCCTGTCCACAGATGAAACACACCTCTTCTTGATTCCCTCCTGCAGCTGTTTCAAACCCTCCTCTACCTCCAGTTTTGCCTCTAAACCCGCCCCTCTGTTGCTGAAAACTATTGTTGTAGTCATATTGGGCCTGGTTATATGACTGACCTGGGTGGGGAAAACCCCCTTGTGGGTTTTGCGGACCCTGTGCCTGCCCTGCTGGCGCCACTGGATGAACAATCAGCTGTTTGAGACCCTTTTTCTCATTTTGGATTGTTTTACGGGCTATATCTAACTGAGTACGGAGTAGTTGCACTCTCAACTCTTCTTCCTCGGTTTTATTCTTTTTGAGCTGTTTGTTAAATTTGCCTAAATGATGAGCCAAATGACGCTCCCATGTCTGTGTGTTTATGTGATCTATTTCTGGGTTGTCTTCCATAAGAGTTTTAATCTCGGCAGGTATTGCTGCCATTATTGCTTTACGGAACATCTGTTTATGTTGGTCATTATTCTCGGGATTACAGTCAGTAGCCGCTGTGTATTCTTGTCGTGACCTGAGCAACATGGTTGCGGCGGCCTCTCCAGGTGTAAATGTGAAGGACAGTGAACCGTAACCTCCCCCTGTCTGTGGGAAATGCTCTCTCATTGCTTTGCTCACCAAGCTGTGTATGTTATTGGAAGAGAAAGGCCTGTTATCATTCATTGCTTCTGTTCCTGCTCTTTTCTCAACTCTTTCTACCTCATAGTGGGAAGTCTGTTGTGCTAATACTCTCCTGAAATCTCCAAGGCAGATTGTTTGTCCCACTGACATATCAGCAAACCTACTCATCCAATGTCTCCCTCCCTCAGTAGGTAGGGGCATTTTATCCACTATAGCATGTATGTCTCCCAGTGTGAAAGGGTGGTAAGCGATATTCCCACTAGGGAGAACCACTAAAGGTGCCTGTAATGCTGGGCACATAAAGGCATGAGACGTGGGGTTTCTGAGGTGTGTTGGGATCTTAACATCATACGGGGGAGTCCAAGCACCTGTTCTTCAGGCATTTCAGTGATTGTTCCTGTCATAGATATATTTTTAACCTTGCACCTACTCTTTCTGCTGTGGTTCTCTTCCTGTTTATTAATCCTTGCTGAACATGTTCCTGATAGCTTGTCTGTGTGCTTGTCTTCTTCTTCTTCAGAGTAACACTTTTCTCTTTCATCTCCAGCTGCTCCTCTTTCCTGACTGGGAAATAGTGTGTTGGGCTTCTCTGCCCTGAAAGGGTCACCTGACCCCTCCTCCTCAGAGCATCTGTCTTCTGTTCTTTCCTGACTGTCTGTTTTATCCATATCACTCCTCTTACTTTCTGGCTTTCTCACATCATCCTCCATTCCTTCACAGGCTGTCATATAATTGTTGCTGCAGTGTCCCTAGCCCTTCTGCTGCTTACTTCCCTCATCAGCTGTTCCTCCTCTCCCTCTCATTTAAGGCTTCTGCCATGAGTATTATTTCTTCCTCTGTGGGGGTTACTTGGTCTTTTGGTGTTTGTTCCAGTATGGAAATAAACTGCTCCCTCCGCTCTATTTTTCTTTGGTCTGATGGGCTGTGTTGTTGTCTTTTATACCCCCCACCTGAGGCAGAGCTAATCTTATCTTTTGGTCTTGTCTTTGGGGCGGGAGTGTTCCTTAAAGGAGTCAATGCTACATTTCCCACTATTTTAAAATTTCCCCCTCTTACTGTAGCTATGTCTTGTTCTGGATCGGAGGGTGTGTCTGACATGATCATTTGTAAATTAGACACGGGTGGAGCGCTTGGGGTAGGGAGAAAATAAGGGGGGGTTGCGTGGGTAAATCATCTAAATTCGGGTAGATTAGGGGAGTTGAGATGGGAGCAGGCGCATCCCCTGTAGGTCCAGCTGGAGACCTCTCCTCCTTTACAGCTTGTCTCCCTATATCTCCTTTATCAGAGACTGAGGTTTATTTTTTTTTCATCCTTAAAATATTCGAGGCGTTTAGCAATATAGTCAAATATGTCTTTATCCGTAGGTGGAACTGTTGACACTGGTGGTTCTTTATGTCCTGAGGGCACAGGAGAGTGCCAACGTCACTAGAATGTTGAAACTCCCCTCCCTGTGTTTGGGCTGCTCTCACAATCTCAGGTTTTATTGCAGGGAGGAGAACAGCCGCTCCCTTTATGGCGAGCGCTGCGTTATGACAAATCCTCCTTAATTTATCTACCGTCTCTTTGTCTTTGTTTAGTGTCTTACGGCCAAAATATCCAGGCTTTTGCCCGTTCATGTCTCCAAGTTTCCTTACGAGCTGTCGCTCATATGTGTTTAGGGCTGAGCTTAAACTCCCCAAAGTCTCATCTGATCCTACTCTGTCCTCTTTAATCATTTTATTTTTTAGGAATCTCAGATCTGCCCAGCCTTTTTCTTGTCTCTCTGTTTGATTCCGCTGAAAATCAATTTTTCCGTCTGTTCCCATTGCTCGCGGAAGCTTCCGGAAATTGGAGCTCCTATTTTATTTTTTCCAAAATCTCCTTCCATGATTGACCTCGTTTATATTATCTGACTTATTTCGATACGTGTTCGTTTGTATTTATTTAATATACTTGACAATTAGTGCTTTAATTCTAAATATGTAGTATTCAATTTTTTTTTTTTTTTTTTTTTCAGAATGTTGTAGTACTCCCTGTCCGCCACCAGAGAGCAGCAGCTAACCACGAATGAAGTTGCCTTCACTCACTTGGCTTCATCAACCATTTGTCCTCTTGTGTCAATTATGCTTCTATGTCAATTATTACACAGATTTGACGTAAAAAATCACACAGAGTTTTTCATATATTCACACAGTACAGTCAGGCAAATTGTTATTGTGCGATGTTTATTTCAACAGATAGCGTGACTTCCAGAAGTAATCTTCTACAATCCCCTTACGGCGACTGCGACTTCTGGCCAGGAGTTATAAACTCAGTCAACAAAATCTCTTTATCGTCACGTTTAATGAGCCTGATCAACCCCACAACAAGAGTTTTGATGAGATTGGTCGTTCCAAATAATTAGTTGGAGGTCGCGTCTCTCTCCTCTTGTTTCACCCACCATATCACAATTACAGAAATGTTATACATTTAAAGCACCACGAAAGGTGATCCACCCGCACACTCAAACACTATTTTTGCTCTAGATGCAGGACTCTTATACCCTTCTCTAAGCACCTCATGAAACTCCTATTTTTGCTAGATCAAGGACTCTTATACCTTCTCTAAGCACTTCATGAAACTTCTATTTTTGCTGTATCAGGACTCTTATACCCTTCTCTAAGCACTTCATGAAACTCTATTTTTGCACTAGATCCAGGACTCTTATACCTTCTCTAAGCACTTCATGAAACTTTTCCAACTTGAATATGTATTGTATTTCCCACCGTGACTAAGAACAGTGAGAACGCTGCTGACAACTCTAAAGTTTTAGTATAATCAATCACAGATTTTTGATATTCAAAAGGTGTCTGCTCACCTTTTGTGTATAGCGCGCTTGTAGTTGTCAACAGTGTCTCTTTGTCCTCCCCCTGGACTGGATTCTGTCCTCTGGCTGTCGGTGTTCCTTTCTAGAGATCCGCTCACAAACGTCGGGGACACCATTTGTTAGGAGTAGAACACTTTTCTCGGTGGCTGAATAGCCCCCTCCTTTCTCCGCGCCGTTCGTTGAATGAGGCTGGATCTCTATTAAATTAAGAAAGGAATTGAAAACACCGGAATCAAAAGTTATAACAATTATCTGAGTTTACTGGTAGGAAATAGAACAATTATACAAGTTATACAGAGTACTCTGGACTTCAGGTTTGTGATGCGGTTTACAGATAGACAGACCAGCCTTCAGGAAACGAGAAGTACAGACTTCAAGTTTGGGATGCGGTTTACACGTCTCTAGACCTGCCTTCAGCAAACAAGAAGCATTTTTACACACACAAACATTAGTATTTCTATCTATTTTTGGGGCGGAGATTGGTCATCTCTTCCTTCCCATTTTTCTCCCAAGCGAATCAGTAGAGCCCCTGGGGAGGAGCTGTTTAAACTAACCACCTCCCCCAAGTGCCCTGATTGGCTGGATTCGCTTCTGGCCGAGGTCAATCAGAGTTTCGAACAGACTGATATCCCCAACCACACCAGGTCAAAAGTCAATGTTTATCTTTACCTCATCTTCCTCTACATTCCTTTTCCCAGGGGATATTTTCACCTAAACTTCCCTCCTTCCGACCTTTAAACTCTTCTCCCCTTATTTTACGATGTCTTTAACGACTTAGTGACCGCATCTGGCTCTTAGTGTTGATAAGGATCAATGTTGGTGTGTAAACCACAGAATCTCTAAGTCAGTGAATTTAAAAGTGAGAATAACATTCTTTTTCTAAGTGATTATCAAAACCCGTTTGTGATTACATAAAAACAGTTCAAACAATATATGTTAACTACAATACAATTCAAAACAATATATGTTAACTACAATACAATTCAAAACAATATATGTTTACTAAAATACAATTCAAAATAATACATGTTTACTTCAATACAGTGTAGAATCATATCTTTTTACTTCACGTTTGAAAAAAATGTGCGGGTCCGCTCAGTGAAACAATAACAACGAAATATGTCTGCGTTTAAATCGTGTGTGTGTGTGAGGTGTGTGTGGTTAAAACACATCAGCCTGCGGTCGCTCTTTAGCCTTTCTAATGATTCTTTCTGAAGGTAAACACAGTGAAGGCGGTGCGTGAAAGGCGGTGCGTGAAAGGCACTGCGCGGTACTCTTCTCAGAGGCTGAGTTAACCCTCCCGCTGCCTCCTGGTGCCGCAGAGATTTCATGAAGTGAAGGAGGTTTTCCTTCTATAAAACAGCTGTGGGCAGCAGATATACTGCAGATATACTCCTATTACTGCTTACCTCTCTAGCCAACAGCTGTTGCTCTTCATGTCCGAGTGCCCTCCGTTTCTTTGCTGCACAGATCCACTGATTTCACCAGAAGGAATAAGTCCCTGATCCAAACCACACGTAACCATGTACAATTACTCATTGTGGCAAGAATTGACAAATTAGGTTTGACTATTTGAAATAATAGTCAGAGATACACCTTATAAACGTTATATAATATATACATTTCCAGTAAGCCTGTTTAAGATATTTAAATACGTATGTATGAGTTGGTTTATTGTGTTCAGCTAAATCACATTTAGGTTTCACAGATTTCCTATAATAAGCACATCTCAGCCATTGTAAATAATGATTTACCTGATTGTTTGTATGCTGCTGGTAAACCTCTTGATGAGTCCTGTGATGTAGACAGAGTCGATGTTCCTCTTCTGCAGTTGGCTAAACAGCATGTCTACATGTGGCATTATCTTGTGGAACAATGTCAGGGAAAAGCAAAAAACTTCATCTTCCATCATTCTCACAAAAGCCCCCGGCTTCTCTCATTGTTATAGGATCAAAGTCACCTGAGTCTCTGATTGTCTGGAAACACCTCAGGATGTTCTCCTTGTGCTCATAGACAGTGTTAACAGCAACATCTTGTTGTGGAAGTGCCAGGAAGTCTGTGTGCCACCACTTGATACAGGATCGCAGTTCGCTTAAATGACCTGGAGAAAAAGGCAGCAAATCCACCAAGGTCTGAAAAAATGTTCTTATCTTGGGGATGTGGGATGTTGCCTGCTGCATAATGAGGTTCAGCTGATGCGCATAGCAGTGGACATAGTTACTGTACACATCCTTTACTTTCCGCTGAACTCCACCTTTAGCTCTCCTCATCACCGCTGCACTGTCATATGCTTGGGCGATTAGTTTGCCCTGTGTCCATCGGGGAGGATAGTGCCCAGCCTCTCCATCAGCGCGGTGGCAACTGTGTCAGCATTCGCATTCTGAAGAGGGATGAACTAAAAAAAACGCTCTTGGATGCTGTTATGCGGGTCAATGTACCGTAACACAAGCACTAACTGGCAGTGGGTGGAAATGTCGGTTGTCTCATCCGCCTGAATAGCTAGATAACCGGCATTTTTTACTTCCTCCAGAATGTAATCTTTAGAAACAGACAACATGCAGTCCAAAAGTTAGTTTTGCACCGTCTTTGAGGTGCCTTTGAAAACGGTAGCCGTTTTAAGGTGCTCCTGCAACACGCTATCTAACGAGGCCACTAGATCAACTAAACCCCGAAAAACGCCGGGGTTGTCGGATGCGTCAGTCTCGTCGTGGCCACGCAAAGCCAGGTCAAAGCCCCCACAAAATTTCACACAATCAATTATTTTCGACAAGACGTGCCTGTTCTTGTCCACCTCTTCTTTGTGCTTTTTCACAGAGATCTTGTACCCTTGATCTAGCTGCGCGGCTATGTTAGCTTTGCCTAGCATGGCTAGCTTAAAGGTACTTGTCATGTGTGCCTTCGTGCACTCGTGCTTTTTAATTTTTTCGGACAAATGCTTCATATCATTTATCCCCGTCACAGTCCACGGGCACATAGTATCTGTCCCCGGCTGTTTGAAGAGCAAGCATGGGAAACCAAAGACAGCGTTTACCTGTTTGCATCCAGCTAGCCAAGCCTTTTTTGTGTACCAGCTACGTGAGAAGCCTCGTTGATAACTTTTTTTTCACGAGCTTGCTGTGATATAGACAAATCGGGTTGGTGCGGTCCAAGGTCTTTAACCAACAATTTATCTCCCAAACTTCTCCTTTCGAAAGGATTGGATAACAGTGCTTGGACGGAATTGGGCGGGACCAAGGTCCGGAGTCTCCACCTGCACACGCAGCCATCCTCATCAACTACTGTAGCGTCACCTTGGATACGAGTCCAAACAACTCACAGACTGCATTGGGCGCTAAAATTGGAATTTTGGAGATTTATAACCTCCATCTCCATCTCCACAGGATTGACACTGAACAGTTCAGCCATCTTCTTGTTCTTCTTCGTCTTGACATGAAATTGAAAACCATAATAAATCAACTGTATAGGTCTCTAGCCTCCCTATATCTGTTTGTGAAATTGTTCCATCCTCAAAAACAAAAAACAATACTTCTGCAGTCTAGCTGCAGCTTCTAGCAACGGTCTTCTGTTAAAAAAAAGGATACTAACGGCTTTTCCACACAGCGGCGTGCGTTTAAGCTTGGCGGTGGGTGAGGAAATGACCTGCGGTGTGTTTCTCCCAGCATACACGCGGTTTGATTGGCTAGCGCTTGTACTGGCAGATTTGCATAAACGGGATTTGATTGGGTGACGCTTCCACCGAAGCTTCAGAAGCTTCAAAAGTTGAACATTTCTCAACTTTTGCAGCGAGCCACGCCAGCAAAGCTCCGCTTCGCTTCCCACAATGCAGTTCGGCGAAAAGTGACGTCACCCCATTCAAGTGAATGGTGAAGCTTTTAACGCACGCCGCTGTGTGGACGGGCCGTGAATGTCCTGAATGTGGCATTACTAACATGACTTGAGTCTGAACACATGCAGCAGACAACAGGAGTATTTACAACAGCATATAAAAACAAAAATACTGCATGTGGGTGCAAACGTATTCTCTGTCTTACTGTTACATAAATCCCATGAATGTATGAGATTAAGTTAGCTTCATCATATCTCATCAGTGATAAAGTGAATAATAACATTTCTATCAGGTTCCTATCAGCCTGTCACTCATTATTTTTAGGGAGGGGCGGGGTTTGGAGGAACAGAGGAGACGGTGATCGCGGAAGCTTTTTCCTCCTGCCTTCACAAACTTTACACAAGTATTTATCAACTGAAAATAGCAAGAGGACATTCATATTCTGCAATCCAAGAATTGATTAAATCCCCACAAAACCTGACATGGTGCTAACGCGAGTATTTTTAAACACATAAATCCATGTGTGTCTCAGCCGCAGCGACACGGACTGATTCAGGTGCATTTATTGTCGTCGGATTTTTTCCACACAGTCTGTGAACCGCGAGCGGCGAGCTACTGAAAGCTGCCCGCGAGCTACCGGTAGATCGACATGTTGGAGACCCCTGCTTTAAGATGATCTGTGGAGATGCATCAATCTGTTACACTTTAACCCTCTCAGACACACGGGGCCATATACTATCCCAAATATCACATTGTGTTCAAAGCGTCATAACTTCTCAGCTGTTTCAGCCAGAGACATGCCGTTTTTTCCTCTTAAACTACAGAAACGGCAATAAACAACTCCATTCAATTTTCATTGAGAGGCGTTTACTTATTTTGGTGAAACGAATGTGTGTAAGGTTTTAAAAGATGCGGATAGTCTCACCTTGATTATCGTTTTCTGTTGTTTTATAGATCTATTCTCATCCACCATCTTTGTTTTTGACGTAAAGAGTGTAATAGTCACGTTTCTGAATCGGACACTCTGAGTGGATGCAGTCAAAGCCAATCGGAGTCTGATTCAGAGGGTTGCCTGTCAGTTCCGTTTTTATGTGTACTGAAACCATGACTGAAACGAGAGCCGGTATAATTCCACGCGCGAAAACAAAATAAAAGTTGGAATACGTTATTTTAGTGTCTTAAAAGTAGACTGAGGTATGGCAAGGAAGTTTACTACAGCTGAGGCTTTGGAGCTGATTTTTCAAGGTGACGATGTTGATGAAAATTCAGACGAATCTGCTCGGCATGCCATGTGTGATTGTGGACATGATATATATCATGTGTAGTCTTCAAAATTGGCAGGACAAAAAATGACAATTCCTAGCAAAAAAAGGCCCATGGACACTGCCCAAAAGAATGGGCATAACTAATGAACAGAATCAGTTAGAATCCCAAAGCAGAAGAAGAAGAAGTGACGTCAGCGGTTCATTTGCCTAATCCACCCCCAGGAACTCATTTTGGTGTGAATGCGATCTGCTTTAGTTCATGAGAACTAAAAGAGTTCTCATGAACTATTGTGGGAAAAGTACTTGGTGTGAACAGGGCCGGCCCTAGACTTTTGGGGCCCTAAGCGAGCTTTGGCTTGGGGGCCCCCCTCACTCTAGCGCGTTCTCACTTCACACAAAACGGAACCAACTTTTGTTTTATGATGTTAGCATAAGCACACATATTGTATAAATAAGCATGTAAACACCGTGGACCTAACATCCTCTAGGGGGGTCCTCACCTCCTCTAGGGGGGTCCATGCTCCCCCGGGAAGATTTTTTTTTAAATATTGAAGTTAAAAGCATCAATCTGGTGCACTTTGAGAGCAAAATTAAGAGATCTATGGATACCTCTCTCAACACCCATATGAAACAGAACTGTAAACAGATTTTTCTTTATGGATATTTTACAAATCACTCCCCTTTTAAACTGTTTTCTTGTTTTGTCATATAGTATTTTATAACTGTTTTTCATGTATTCTCTCTGGCTGTCCATCTCATAATGTTCACATAAAAACTAGCTGTCAATAGGAATATCATTCAGAAGAATTATAATTTCATGCAAAAATCTGTCACAAAAAGAGGTTGCACATTTACATTCAGGTGTTGTTATGGCAACGTCAGAGGCCAAACAGCCACATTTACTGCTGTAAATACGTTCAATCATGCTGTCGACACATAAAGCAGTGGCAACTATGCCACCATTTCAGCTGACTTTTTCTCAGAAATACTGTCACATAACATCCATATATTTCAGTGCTAGGTTGATGCTTAGCTAAGCTAACTATGAAACACTTTAACTGACAGGACTCAGGATCAACTGTGTACTGTAAGGACCCGGCTCCACGAGGACAAATACGGCAAAACGCATCGGAGTAACGCAAATGCAACCGCAAAAAACCTTCCGTCCCCACGCAATATACACCGGATTGTGTCAAGCTCCACGAGACGGCTCCGTTTACATCCAAACGCTGGAAAAGCTGCAGTACATATGCCGAACCTGTACGTGGTGCTGTACCTTCCTCCACAAAAGCAGCAACTTCCTCCACAAAAGCAGCGAAGAAGAATGGTTGTCATGGCTGCCCTTCTGTTTATTCCATGGGTGGGGGCCGAGGGATCCGCGCAGAGTTTTTCGCCGGTCAACGTGTATTAAAGTTTAAATCTTCCGGACAAAATTATAAAAGTGCCGGTCAAAGGTCTTCATTGTTATTTATTGAGCTTTAAAACAAATGAATAACGACGATATAATGATATATAATCATCACAGCGTCAGTGTCTGTCTCATGCAGCAGCTGATCCTGTAATGAGTGACCCGACAGTAAAAATGAACATATTTATAACAAGTTTAGGTAGTTTGAGAGGTAATTAAAATAGCTAAGGGTGATGATCTGACTTGAAGTGTGTGTTTTGCTCCCGCTGCATCACAGCGGCAGGAGCTGCGTGTCTCCGTCCTGTCAGATTAGACTTCACTCGCGTTTATGTCCATATCGAGATAAAGATAAATAATCTGAATTCAAGGAGGAGCTCCTGTAGATGTTGCACAAAGAACTATAGCATGGTCAGTAGCGACTGGAGCACGATAGCAACCCTGCGGGGGAGAGGCGGGGCTATGAAAACGAATGACCGTATAGGCGACTCCACGGCCCCGTTGGACCCCCCAGAGCGCTCTGTTCCCAGATCTATCCACCTTTGGACCCGTTGTCGTTTGCGGGGTCTGTTTCTACGTTTCCCTTACGGTGTCGTGGAGCTTAGAGGGCTATACGCATGAGAAATATGCGGATTCAACCAGTTTTCGTCCTCGTGGAGCCGGGGCCTAAGGTAGCTTCTAGCTTCATGTCGAACAGTAAGTCAACATTTCCCAGAGAGCTTTCTTTGAAATCACCAGGTAACGCTAAAAAACATTACATTTAGATTGTATGACAAAGTGTTTATTTAAAGTGGACCTATCATGCTATATTATAATAATATAGTGTAGGACCATACCTATATAAGGCATATTTATACTTTTTTTTTTTTCAAAATACCAACAGATCATGCATTTTAGCCATGCCTCATTTCGCTCAATTTGCACTTTTTTACCCCTGTTTTTGCAAGGGCTGATTCTGTGAGAACAGCATATGGCATATGTACTACAGCGTCTCCAGCGCTTTCGAACGGCAATGGCCGTGGCTGTCTCCTCCTGATTGGTGGAGTTGGCCCAATAGCCGTAGCGCCACCGTCCTGACGTCAGACAGTGTTCAAATCTGGATCAGTTTTTATCAGATCCGTTGCAGACCCTTTTTTAGAGATTTGGGTATGGAGGAAAATAGAGAGGGTTGTGTTTCTGACACTTGGTGAGTTCCCTGGAACACCGGGGATTCATGTATAAAAGACGTACAAAAGTGCATTTTGCATGATAGGTCCCCTTTAATATATCTGGCTAGCTATAGCTACTTGCTAACGGTTTAGCTTACCGCCGCGATTCAAAGTAACGTCAACGTAGCTGTAATTTCTCCTGGCTCAAGTGCTGGCTCTGGGGTTGTTGTGTGAACCGCCACTTGAGAATTGTCGTCTTGTTTAAGAACAAATGTTCTTATGTCCATCTTCAAAAACTCTGAGTCTGAGACTGACAGTTTATTTTAAACATTGTCACAGCTCACAGGATAGGTACCTGTCAGCCAATAAGACAGATGTTTATTTCCATTCAACTCTCTGGTTGGTCTGGTGCCTTGCCTCTGTTGCATTCACTGAACACGGGAAATTACAATCCTGCCGTCCTCTCTAGTGTCATGATGAGGTTCAGGTAAAGCACAGTTAATGTATTATATGATGATATATATCTATCTATATATATATATATATATATATATATATATAGATATATATATATATAGATATATATATATAGATATATATATATAGAGAGAGAGAGAGAGCTGTTTTCCAGCCTGAGTCTATTTAATTTATTGTTTTGGTTGTGTGTGATTTCATTAATTTATTATAATTTTATTAATTTGTTTTATTTATTATATATCATTTATATATTTTTAAATTATTTCACATTTCATTTGCAATGTTGAATGTTCAATCAAAAGTTATGTTTGAAAGGATGTACTTGAATTATTATTATATATTATCATTATGTCAGTGGTCTAAAATGGTCTTACAACAGTGCCGACAATATTATCGTTTATCGCAATAATTTCCAGGAAAATGTATCGTCCAACAAAATTAATTATCGTGACAAGCCTAGTTTAGCTGCTGCTGTTCTTTTACTGCCATGATTGTTTTACTCTGCCTTAGGATTGCAAGTACCCAGGGTCAGGAGAGGGAGTCAGTGGGAAACTCACCGCTGCATCTTGGCTGTGGTTTGTCCAAATGGATGAGGTATTAGGACAGAGGCCCTCCATCAGACCTCCTGTCCTAATTTCCTCCATCCCAGAGGACACACCACAGCCAAGTGCAGCAGTGGGTGACCAGGAAGTGGAGGAGGAGGTGGCGGATGCAGATAGCCAGTCAGGGCCATCACAGGGGAGAAAGAGGAAAGGGAGAGATGAGCTACTGGACCTCATAAAATAGGATATGAGGTACCAGAGAGAGGCAGAGGAGAGGAGAGCCCAAGAGAATAGGGAGAGGATGGACCGACTGTTTTCCATACTGGAGAAAATTGTGGACAAATAAATGTTTATCACAACAATAAATAATGTAATCAACTGAAAAAAATGATTTATATTTTTTATTAACTACATATATATAACATAACAGCACAAACACAACAGCATAAAACACAACAGTTGAACTATATACATTCAGGCTGAGCAGGGAGTCCCAGGTGGTGCTGCTGGACCTGGATGGGCTGCCACACTTAGGACCCTGGTGTCCTCTGATGGTGGGGCAACCTCTTGGGAGGTCTCCAGAGCTACTTCTCTCCACTGTCCACCGAATTGTCCATTGCGTGGGTTTGCAGGGCGGACGCAATCGACGGCTGCCATGTCACTAAGATGTTTTCAGAAACAGAATAACAAAAGATGAATAAAGACACATTTGCTAAATGATTTTCACCATAACAAATGTCTCTGCTCTACAATTGTTTTACATACCTTATATGTATTGGTGGTCCATGGGAACCTCCTCCAGGGCAGACACCTCTGCACACAGTTGGTCCCGCCAAGGGGCACCACTGACTGCCTCCAACACATCCTCCCCCTCATCCTCTGCCACGTCCTCAACAATATCTGCATCAGGGGCCATGATGTCACCGGCTCCGATGCAGATATTGTGCATTACAGCACATGCTGTAATGACCTGAAATAGCTAAAGTGGCAATATGTTATAAACCCGGAAAATAAGTCATGTTAGGTAATTCAACTGTTTTTCAGTATTATACAAAATCCTGTTGAGTGAATACTTACTTGAGGAACGAAGGTGTGGTGCACCTCCAGCGCTTTGAGGAAGATGCTCCGAAAGCGGGTCTTCATCATCCCGAAGGCACGCTCGATGATAGAGCGTGCCCGGGAGTGATGGCTGTTAAAGCGCTGGGATCCCACACCTTGCAGCGGCTGTCTGTATGGAGTGATGAGGGGGAGTGGATGTTGAGGCAGGGGTACCCCCCGTCTGCGAGAATGTACTGCCCTGGAGGAGGGTAGAGTGCCCACCGGTACAGTGGACTGTGGCGGAGCACTCTACAGTCATGAAGCGGCCCTGATGGTCACAAACTGCCTGCAGAATTATAGAAAGAAAAAGCTTCCTATTTCTATAACAGTGACCATCAGGGCCGCTTGGTGGCACGATGCGGACATGGCAGCCGTCAATTGCTCCAGCAGCTTTTCTGAAGGCTCTGTGTCTGGCCAGCCCTGCAAACCCACGCAACACAGCCTCCAGGTCTTCTGCCAGAGGTGGGACCAAGTCATTGTTTTGCAAGTCCGAGTCAAGTCTCAAGTCTTTGCGCTCAAGTCCGAGTCAAGTCTCAAGTCTTTGCGCTCAAGTCCAAGTCAAGTCTCAAGTCAGGATGGGAAAGTTCAAGTCAAGTCCAAGTCCTAAACTTTGACAAAACGAGTCTTAAACAAGTCCTTATGTGCTTTTCAACAAATGTAATGACATCGATCAACAGAATAATACTTAATAATCAAACTGCTCTTTATTAGTCACATTAATAATTTAATAATCCATTTTCTCTCTGCTGGTAAAGTAACGTGTTTGTCTTCTATTGTAAGAGGGATCAGTAAGGTAAGGCTACCGTGACAGTTTGATTCAGAAGGAGTTTAATGTACAAGATCCCTGATGTTGAGGTGACCAGAATGTTTATTTCCACTGTGTACAGCATGTTATAAGGGACCCACAATCTCTCTTTATGCAAGGGATAATGTGCAGCGAGGCGTCTCTATGGGGAAAAGAACACCTGAATCTAGATCCCTCTGCAGGTGGTACTTTAAGTATATTTGATGCTAATACTTTTGTACTTTTACTTGTAACATTTTGAATGCAGGATATTTTATTGTAACCGAGTATTCCTACACTCTGGTACTGTTACTCAAGTACAACTTCTCCCACCTCTGGCAATAAATCCTGAGTGGTTACCAAAAAAAAATTTCATTTTACAAATCCTGCACTCAGCTTTGCTTTCTCCAATATCATTGACATGCAGTCAGATGCTGCTTCTTTCTTCGGCTTTCGCAAATTTCTTGACTTTTTCCGACGCGCTTGCATTTAAATCCGGCTCCCCGTCTCTCTGACGCTCTGTGTAGCTGGCCTGTACCACTACACCTGCTGTCTTTGGAGCGTCTGCCCCCCACCCTTCTTTCACATAATGGTATGATCCTAGTGTGTCCTCGCATATGATTGGCCGCATGGTGGCTCAGCAAAATAAAGTCCCGCCCCTGCCTGCAAGGATTCTCAGCAAGAGTTGCAGCAGCTGAAGATTCTGCTCTCCCCGACGGGAGTCTGCTCTTCTAGCAGCATCTCGCGATCGGCGTGTTGGAGACCCCTGAATTAAATTATCAAGTCACCTCAAGTCAGAAGGCTCAAGTCCAAGTCAAGTCCAGAGTCATTGGTGTTCAAGTCCAAGTCGAGTCGCAAGTGTTTTGTGATTTTGTCAAGTCGAGTCCAAAGTCATCAAATTGGTAACTCGAGTCTGACTCGAGTCCAAGTCATGTGACTCGAGTCCACACCTCTGTCTTCTGCTGTCCTGGGGAGTTGGATAACCTGGTGGCGAATGGCCACCACCTCCTCAGTGACCTTGTGGACACTTCGGTGAACAGTGGATCGAGGCATCCCAAACGCTCTGGAGACCACCCTGTAGGATGTCCCACATGCCAGCCAGAAGAGGAACACCAGGGTCTCGATGGTGGCACCCCATCCGTGTCTCCGTTCCTGACCCAGGAGGTCCAGCAGCGCGTTCAGGGACTCCCTACTCAGCCGAAAATCTGGCCGTGTGTCCTGGTCATGAAAGAACGGTCAGATTTATCATGCAGTACAGGGCTCTTGGCAATAAGAAAAGGTGGAGGAAAAAGGGCAATAGAGAATTCTGTGTAAATTGCTTATTTGTCAGTGTATATAATATATGTTATATCTAAAATAATACATATTATTTGTATAGCGTTTTAACCATAGACTGTATATATAAATGGACGTAGGGTCCGTGACGTCACCCATAGGATTCTGCAGAGTTGCCGAGAAGCCCTTAGTAGGCGGAGTCGGCCACTAACGGCTCGACAGTGGCGTCAGAGTTCCACTCCCGCCTGCTCCAAATAAGGGCAAAGAGGCGGAGCCGAGGCGGGACCTGCTGCCTCCGAGCTGGAAGTTCCAGAGCTAGCTCAAGCTACCAAGCTAAGCTAACATGCTCCCATCTGCACACTGCCGTCGCATTTTACGTTTCTAAGGTAAGCGGACATGAGACTATTCAGCAAAACTATAAATAATAATCTAAGTTGAGTTTTTAGCATAATACTTCAGAATCTTAAAATCCCTTAACGTTTGTATGCAATGTGCTAAATAAACACTGGAATCAAGCAAATATTAATATGTTTGCATGACATTAGTTATTTATATTTTGCCATCACTTAATTATACGTTTAATACATTTAAGTTAAGCTAAGGTACATGTGATGATAGCTAGTTAGTGCTCTTACCTGTGAGGCCTCCTCCAAACAGCATTATAACCAGACTGTATCATTAAAACTACAAGTACCAGTTCTAGATCCTTGACTTTAGACAAACAATTCAAAAGACAAAAATGTATTTGAAGGTGCCTCTTAACCTGAGATATTAGTTATACAGTAATAGTATTGACAATCTAAAAAAACTGAGCAACTCAACAGTCAACTTTATATTTCTTATTGTCTAAAGCATTTATTATTTTCATTTTTCCCCTCTCATATTCAGTGTGGATGGATTGAGACAGCGTGGTGTCCAGAGAGCTGCAGAGACTTCAGGAGAAACCTCCGTGTGATGGACGTCCTGTCTGTTGGTTTGGAGAGGACTGAGGGTCTTTCCTCTGCGAGGAGGACCAGGCCTGATGGAGGAGCCCATGCATAGCTGATACCACCTGATCAGGCCTAGTCTGTCACTTTATTTGACTAAATGTGTTTACTTATATTTAATAGGTTTACACCTTCTGTCCATATGTGCTTTTTATTTAAAACATGTTTGATTAACTTTTGGTTCACATTTCAATAAATTGAATTTGTATTTGCACTCCTTTTGTCCATTATTCTTACTGAAAATGTTAGATTACACATTCACATCCGACTGAAGATTGGCCCCATTTATTTGCGTTGCAAACTCTGCGGTACAAGGTACATGTTGTGAAGCTCATAAGTGAGGCAAATAGAAATAATCAGCTGATGGAGTGTAGATGTGGAAATAGGTGCATTCGATCAGCTGACTGTGTTTTCACAATAAAATAGTTTCTTAGTGAATGTCCTGTACTGGTCTTAACATCTCATAACATCAGCTTTTAATTTTCCTCTTGGATGTTTTCTTGACCCTCGAGAAAGAGGAGATGCTGAGTCGTGTCTTTCAGGCATGTCCTTTCCTAACAAAAATTACAGGAAACATAAAACATATTATTGCAGAACAAGTGTGTTATTTATGAAAGAGGTGTGTTTGTGTTTAGGGGCTGTAGATATAATTATTTTGTAATTGTAATGTTTTTTTTATTTCAACAGTGAGCTACAAAGACAATCAGATTATGAATGAACAGTATGAAATTCATCAACATTGAAATATTTTATTATCAAAATAATATTTAACTGTTATTAAAACAAGCTTGCTCTGTTGTCTCACTGAAAGAATAACTTTTACCACGTTTTTACAGACAATATTGAGAGATAAATAGCAGTTGTCACTATGCGTTAAATATCTTTGCCTTCAATACCTTAAATTAGAAAGCTGACAGTCATATTGCTTGTTAACATCTAAATGTAACCCTTTGCATGGAAAAAACCCTCAACTTCACTGATGTGTAGGTGATCTAGTATTTAGTATTGTTTAATGGAATGTATAGTGTATTAAAGTCAATACTTCATTTATTTAAACCAATATCTTTCTTGATTCTTTGTACAGTATGAAAAAAGAGTATTTGTACCTGTGCTGAAGTTCACTGCTGTGAGGAGTCCAGTTCTGTCTCTCACTCTCTGGTCCAGCCTGTCTGCATCACCTGGAACTTTAAACAAACAGATATATATGTAAAGAACCATGTGTACAAACAATATAACTTATTCTTCTGTTGAACATGTTGGATTGTGTATTGTCCGAGTCAGGGTCCTTTTTATTTTACTGTAACTTTGGAAGTTGTGTTACCAATGCTTACTGTTTATTTGATACCAATTTGGTAATGCAATTAATAAAAACAACAAGGTTTGGGTTCGTTCTTCAGATGACTGTGATGTTAACGTGTAAGCTCAATAATGAACTCCAGCTCAACCAACCATATTGTAATATCTAAGTAATCATCTTGAAATATGACATTAATAATTGTAATATACACACATCTTATTGTGAGGTTGATTTCACATACACTACTTCGACGTTAGCTTGTCTACATACTTGAGCATAGCCAATTTAAATTAACCTTAGCGATGCATACAGTTCCTACCTACATAATAAAATATCTCTCTAAGTTACAAGGATGACCTTATTTTATCAACCTCAAACAGAAGCCTTTTGTTCTACAGTATTATCCACTTAACGCTTAACACTTGTCTATTTCGTTTTAACCTTTATATATACAGTCTATGGTTTTAAGTTAACTTGGAGGCTAAGATTAGCATCGTTAGCACCGATGTAGCTACCACTCGCTTACACGCTAACCCAAGCCTTAACATTCATTACGTAGCTGATTGAAATCATAAACACATAAATAAAGTACTCGAATTTCACTTACCGCAAAACGGCATTCATGCACCGTCTGTTTTAACCGCAGAGCGAGTCACAATAGTCCGATATATAAGCATGAAGAACAAACAAACACGGCCGGGGTCAAGTTGTGTTCCCTGGATGAACTGAGCAGGCAGAGTCCCTGTAGCTTCACGGAGACGGAGCAGCTAGCAGAGAGACAAGAAGCTAACAGCAGCAGTCACTTGACAGAGCTGTCACTCAATGTGACCACGCCCTAATTTATGCAAAAACTTTAAGACCTAATATAAATAAAAGGGTCATGTTAGAAAACAATTCACTCACAGATTCATAATCATGAAGGTGGAATCTAACTATATCATAATAATATTTATTGCATCCAGGGCTAGAAACATTTTTTTTCTGCTGTGAAATTGGGCATTTTAACATGGGGGTCTATGGAAATTGCTCCTTTCTGCAGTCATCGCCTATCGGCCAATATATGAACTGCAGTTTGTGGCACTTCCGTATTGGCGTCCCGGCTCTTCCCCAGAGTTTGCCGCTTGGTTTTAACATACTCAACACTTTAAAGAGTCAACATTCACAAGACATCATTAAAGCAACACACTTTAAAGATCCCATGTCATGGCCATTTCTACTGATCATAATTCCATTGTTGAGGTATACTAAAATAGATTTATACTGTGCAATTTTCCAAACTCACATTGGTTTCTCATACAGCATCTCTGTAAAGTATGTGTATTCACCGGTATTCACTCTCTGTCCTAAACGGCTTGTTGGAGCTCCTGACCCCCACTCCCTGTGAGCCCAGTGTGCTCTGATTGGTCGTGACGTTGAGAGGCTCGTTGCTGCTCGCAGCTGCAAGGAGCAGACAGGCTTCCGTGTCGGCGATACAGCGAGAACAAGCAAAACTCATCCTGAGCACACACAAACACTCACAGCCGAAGTAAAAACAATAAGTGTGGCTTGATATTGAGTAAGAAAAAGGTTTATAACGCTGTGAGCATGGGTCTGCGGAGAGCATTTCTCCGCGATCCCAACGTAGTAGCCCGAAAAACGTTTACCCATTTAAACAGTCGTGGTAGATACCTTGTTTGTTTTAAACATCATAAATACACAAACGATAATGAATACTTACAGGTTGTGTACACGAATCTCCCGCTGGTCCAAACAAAGTAGGAACAGCATCGTTCTTCAGTGCCCTACGCTGTACATATCCGGCATGAATCGCTGAAAGGTTTGGGAAGCTTTGTTTCGTGAAAGGCTGGCAGAGGGTGTGGCCTCTGGGTATTCACACGTCACAGTACCCAGGAAGAAAACATTGGAAAATGAGAAATCTCCAACGAGGCGTTTTGGGGAGGTCTTTTCTGTGTTAGAGTTGTACTCGCTACAGGGTGTACTTTGAGGGTTTTTGACTCTGCAGACCATTTACATGCATAAAAACCTTCATAACACACAAGGGGACGGGTAATAACCGGAAAAGCATGACATGGGACCTTTAAATACATAAAACACAACTTTATTGACAACTAGAGAATGCAATTCCTGAAGAAATTGCTAGTGGGAATGCTTTATGCTGAAAAGCTGACGCTGAATTGCTATGCTGAAATGTAATGTGTAAGAAGAAAGTGAAGAATTTTGATTGAAATGATACATGAACACTGGGGGCTTGAATGTGTGATGAGAGAAAAAAATAAAGTAAAAAGGCTTGGAAAAGCAGCAGAATATTTGAACTGCAAACTTTTGAACTAACTTGATGGCGAATGATCTGTCGCCATGCCAACGGCATTTGATGACATCCCATAATACGCTTAGATGCGTTGATGGCTGCATCGTTACCAAACCTGTGAAGTTTTGGGCCGTTTGGAGCATTTTCACTGAAGTTATGAGAAAACCGTGTTTCATGGTGAGCATTGTGTTGCCATGGCAACGGCATGTCCCGTAGATGTCTTCACGGCTGGACTGTTAGCACACATGTGAAGTTTGAGCACTTTTTGAACATTTTCATCGGAGTTATAGCGACATCATGTTTTATGGCGAGGGATGCGTTTCCATAGAAACGGCATATGATGAAACCCCATAATTGACGTAGAGCTGTTGAGGGCTGGACCGGTGATATACAAGCAAAGTTTGGGGGACGATCGGACCGTGTCCATTGGACTTACAGCGACATCGTGTTTCATGGCTAGTGGTCTGTCGCCATGGCAACGGCATTTGATGACATCTCAAAACTGTCCCGTAGATGTCTTCACGGCTGGACTGTTAGCACACATGTGAAGTTTGAGCACTTTTTGAACATTTTCATAGGAGTTATACATTACATTAGGAGGTTACATTACTCTCTCTCTTCTCTTGATCGCCCTCTCTCTCTCTCTTCTCTTGATCTTCGGCATATGATGATGACACCCCATAATTGACGTAGAGCTGTTGAGGGCAGGACCATTAACCTTTATCTGAAGTCTGCTGCTCTGAGCATGTCAGTTGGAGTGATGACATCATCGTGTTCCATGACACAGGTGTTTATATTTGAGCTAACGAGCTCTGCAGAGATCAAAGGTTTCCATTGTTCTGAATGAGAGATAAACCTCTTACATGTGAACGTTTTGTCGAATAACCGTAACAGATATCTGTGAAATTTCAAAACGTGAAGCATGTCAAGGAAGTTGAGTATCTGAAGTGTAATTTTTGTGTACTTTCAGGTTTCTGAGTGAAAGTATGAATGAACAGTTAGCAGTTGAAGTCGCATGAAGATTTGTTGAAGTCTGAAGAATATCTCCATTGACTTCAATAGTTAAATATTTGATGAATTATGGGATGTATCTCTGGAATTATGAAAGTTATGAATGAGAAAAGTAATAGCCTGCGATTCCCGACCGAGCTGAACGTTTTGATGTTTGAACGGAGTTTCTGCGATGTTGAATGTGGGAGGAGAAGAGGGACAAAATAAGTCGGCGGAATAATAATAATAAACTTTTTGTCCGTAGCATAACATATAGTTGGAATGCTGTATCAGCATTCCACTAAATAAACAAGTTTAAATGATTTGTTATTGGTTGTGATCATATTCTAAAGATGTTTGGATTATTGAAAAGTATACAGCTCTCTTTCATGAGTGTTGAGAGCTGTATCCATCAATTCATTTTGTGCTCAAAGTGCTCCAGATTGATGCATTTCACTTCAACATTTAAAAACAATCTTCCCGGGGGTGCATGCCCCGGACCTCCTAGAGGAGGTGAGGTCCACCCCCAAATAAAGCAGGTTAAAATAATTAAATTGAATACATGTTCTTTTAGTAAACACTGAAAACGGGTCCCACAGACCCAAACAGCACACAAAGGTTAAAGGTAAGCATATCATAATGTTAAAATGTGCTAAATATATACACTGCAAAAAAACAAAAAAAGAGGAGTAAAAGTAGCCCCCGACTTGTTTTATTTTTTGAAAGTAGCCCTCACCCTAAAAAAGGTTGGTGACCCCTGTGCTAGCGGGTCCTAATTCACAGTTTTTCTGGCCCCATAAAATCGTGGTTCTAGGGCCAGGAACAACCAGGCTGAGTATGTGACGTCAACACTCTCGAGTGCTGATTGGTCAGAGAGCATCGTCACAATCGGCGCACAAGATAATCCCTAGCGTCGCATATATATATAGCGAAGCTTGCAGCATTTTTGTTAACAGAGGAGCTACAAAAATGGCAAAGAAAAGCACGCCGTGGTCGGTCGAGGAAGTGACGAAGTTCCTACATTACATTGCAGATGATAAGATCCAGCGGGAGCTCGACAGGACAACTCGCAATAAAAGTGTTTCAGGAGGTCTCTACACGGATGTCCACAAGCGGTTACTCGAGGACTGTCGTGCAGTGTAGGGAAAAACTCAAAAAGATGAAGAGTGAATATCGCTTCGTCAAAGATAATAACAACACGAGGGGTGCCAGTAGGAAAAACTGGAAGTGGTTTGAGCTAATGGACACCATTTATGGCTAGCGTTCGGAGGGAGGGAGGCCTGGACTCAGCAACAGCGTTACTGGAGTCTCTGCATGGTACGTTTTTGCTAACGCTCTGTTATTTGCTTGAAAGCGTTGTGTCCCTATCTGTTCTAAAGCTCACTTCTAACAAATAAGTCTATTTTATCCTTACATTTATGTTTGACAACCCATGCTTTTATGGAGCCCCGAAGGCTAGCTAGCTAGCTAAGGCAGATAGCATTAGCTAGAGCTATTGTTTGCTAACACCATATGTGCCATTGTTTACGTTCAGTTTTTCTTTTCTATAGTTGTTGTTGCTATTTATAGTATTGTGCTGCAGTAGTTTGTGGAATTAACAAGTCATGTTTCTGTTCTAGGTGATTACATTGGGACTAGCGAGGAGGAACAGTCCCGAACAACGTCCTCAGCATCAACATCCTCCACATCAACTCCAACAGAACAAACTCCAAGTCGACCACAGACGGAACAAACCCCAACACGAGCACAGACACCAACGCCAAGTGCCAGCTCGACACCGCTGCGTGTGGTTCTAGGTAAGAAATAGGCTGGAATTGTGACTTTTTTTAAACTTTAGATCAACCATCGTCAGTAAGTAAAATAAGCCAGGAAAGCCCAGATTTTAACCTCTTTTATCAAACCAGCAGCTCCTAATAGCAAAGTCTTAAACCTGGTAGAAGAAAATTCCAAAATGTGGACATCCTAAAGGGACATTATACTGACCTCCTTAACCCTTTGGAGTCCTGGGCTAATTTGGCCGTTTTCGCATACTTTTGATTTGTCTTACTAAACCCCATTAAGAAATGTTTGGCATGTCAATGTTTGGTATCTTTTTTTAAGGACAACCTCACCTATATAACCTGAATTTTTTTTTCTTTTGTTTGAGATACTATATCAACATTTTGGACCCAAAATCACAAGAAAACGTAAAACAGGACATTATCTTTTATATAGGTAACACAAACAGGCACAACGAAACAATTTGAAATCTGGAAATATATACATGGGATGTCACTATGATAATGTGAAAGTTTGATTGAGGTAGCATGAACCTATATACACATGTTATGAACAAATAACAGGTGTATCCATAGGCGTTTTTTCCTCATTTCTCAAGTTCTGTCAACAGTGACACAGTAGGCACAACAAAACATTTAAAAGCTTAAAGGGCCCATGTCATGGCCATTTCCACTGATCATAATTACATTGTTGAGGTATACTAAAATAGATTTATACTGTGCAATTTTCCAAACTCACATTGGTTTCGCATACAGCATCTCTGTAAAGTATGTGTATTCAGCAGTATTCACTCTCTCCACTAAACGACTCGTTGGAGCTCTTGCCCCCCCCTCCCTGTGAGCCTAGTGTGCTCCGATTGGTCAGCTCGGCCACTCTGTTCTGATTAGTCAACCACCAGAGAGGCTCCGCCTAACGTTTTTTCGGCTCGCTCTCAGAACATCAGTCTTATAATGGCGTCGGTACAGCCGTATATTTTATACGCTAACTAACCGAACTGTACCTACAACTGTTGTTATAGAAGAGTGTGACGGCCCCAGGGCCTTTGTGCAGGTGTGTTGCAGGTCTTACGATGGGGTGGAGCTGAAGAGGCTAATCAGCGCGATCACGGACACCTGGCCGGAGCCGAGGTGCTATTAAGCCCAGCTGCCCAGAGTCTCTCTCCAAAGCGGCTGCAGAAGGACGAACTGGCGATCCTCTCCCCTCGACCACCTATCTCTGCATTTACCACAATAAATGTGCCGTGGTTTTGTAAACTCGTGTATGTCTCCTTGTCTTTCCGTTGTGGCCTACGAGCCGGTCATAACAAAGAGTAAGTTATTTTTACCTGTAATAAACTACTACTGTTTGATGAGAAATCAAATCATGGTTTGCTATATATGAATGATATGTTATAGGAGCAAATAATTCAGGGAAGAAAGGATAGGCCTACTAAGTATTTCCATTAAACTTTATTTTTAGAAATGTACAAAATGAACATAAATATACATATATACACGGTATATCATCCATTCCTCCCGTTGTCGGCATCTTGCCTCGCAGCCGGGGCTTTTTAGGACGATGCTCAGTGTGGTAGTCCCGTCATGTATTGTCCGCAGGATCTGGCTGGACGAAATCAAATGCAAATCACAAAATATTAGAGAAACTTAGTTGTTTTAGATTCGTTAGTAGTAGTTGTGGTAGGAGTGTGGATCTAAATCCATCTATATAATCAACAGTAAGCTTGCCAGCTAATATGCTAACCTAGCTTTGTTTACCTTGGTAGCTAACACGATATGAACGCTAGCTCGGAGGAACGGCAACTATAATGTAGTGTAATAAAACTACTATGAACAAAAGCTAGTGGTTCATATTAGGCTAGCAATAACGTGTTTATAATTGCAATCTTATACGGGTAGTCTGCTACGTTCGGTCATACAATGTTTCCCGCTAGCATGTATAGCTAGCCTCGTTAGCTATACATGCTATCAGCGTCGGAGGAAAGCTAACTGTAATGTACAGTCCTTTGGGGGTCTGTGACGGGCAAAGGGGATTTCCTCCGAGCTAATATGAACGTTAGCTCGGAGGAACGGCAACTATAATGGAGTGTAATAAAACTACTATGAACAAAAGCTAGTGGTTCAGGCTAGCAATAACATGTTTATAATTGCAATCTTATACGGGTAGTCTGCTACGTTCGGTCATTCATTGTAACTTGCATGAATACATTGTTTTGCGCTAGCATGTATAGCTAGCCTCGTTAGCTATACATGCAGTATGTACATGTACTGTCACAATGTACGGTAAATCACCCGGAGTATACTGTATGAGTATTCCGTGTGACTGCAGACATTCTCCTGCCATGACAAACATGTAAGGCCATCTGCTGACATTGTAGTTGATATATTTAAACGCTAGCAACGTCGTTAGCCCAGTAAGCTGGGCTTGTTTAGTGTAATAAAACCACTATGAACAAAAGCTAGTGATTCATATTAGGCTAGCAAGAACGTGTTTACAATTGCAATCTTATACGGGTAGTCTGCTACATTCATTGTAGCTGGCATAACACAAATGTTTTTCCGAGCAAACCCATGTCTAGCTCCGTTGGTTAGCTCGGTAGCATACACGCTACGCCAGCTATAATGTAATTACGTTTCGCGACTGACCGTACGGCAAATCACCCGGAGTATACTGTCTATGAGTATTTGTGTGTGAATGCAGACATTCTCCTGCTATGAGATACATGTATGTAAGGCCATCTGCTGATATTAGAGTTGATATGGAAACGCTAGCAACTTAGTTAGCACAGTTAGCACTGGCTTAGCATCCGAACATGTTTACACATTTAACAGTCGGTAGATCTTGTTTGATAAATACACAAATAACAATGCAAACTTACAGGTTGTGTACCCGAATCTTCCCCTGCTCCAAACGGTCCAAACAAACTAGGAATAGCATCGTCCTTCAGTTTCAAAATGCTGTGCATATCCGGCCTCAAACTGGGCAATGTTTTGGAAGCTTTCGTCTGTGAAATGACGGTTCTTCGAACCTCTGAAGGAACAGTGTTAAAAAGACATTTCAACCACTGACTTCGTCGTGGTTCTTCCGTCGGTAGGACAAACAGCTCAGATTTCTCCTCACATTTCAGGAAACAGGTCCTTGGCATTTGCATGACTGGATCGATTGTGAACTGAACCAGAGCTTCCAACAGTAAATGTTAGGCTGGCAGAGGGTGCGGCCAGCGCCGCTGGGTGTGGCCATAGCTCTTCGGGATTGGTCCATTCGTTCCGGGTACCGCATGACATCATGCCGTACCCGGAACTAAATGGAAGACTCAAATGGGCAGTGACGTATCTCCAACGAGGCGTTTTGGGGAGGATTTTTCTGTGTTAGTTTTACTCGCTACAGGGTGTACTTTGAGGGTTTTGACTCTGCACACCGTTTACATGCATAAAAACCTTCATAACACACAAGGGGACGGGTAATAACCGGAAAAGCATGACATGGGAGCTTTAAATAATGTACATGGGATTTCATTCTGATAAGGCAAAAGTGTTATTATAAATATAACACAAATATTATATATACACATTATCTACAAATATCAGTTTTTCTGTCTTTATCTGTGCTCGCTTCAAAGCAGTTTCTGTCAACTACGACCAAGCCCCAGGAAGTGCGCCGGACTCAGATGAAAATATTCGTGGTGGCCAAACGGCGGTACTACACTTCCGTTTGGTTGCCAGGCCCGGAAACACTTTTTCCCATTGATTTACATGTGGAAAGAGTGGTCTGTAAATCGTTGGATATTTTTTTTTAAACTAAATAAACTACCCAGTATGAACACTTGTATAGCCCTTATTAAAAACATTCGTTCCTCAAGTTGTAAAAATGTGCTAATAACGTTATTCTGAGAGTTATTTCCCTCTGCATTATGAACGCGCATCTAACCCACGGGACCGCGCCGCCCGGCACGTTCATGTGATGTGACGTGTTCAGTACTACATGAGTTTTACCTTTACCCATGGATGCACAATAAGAACGGACCCATATCGCCTTACTGCCAGCCCACGGAGCTGTAATAATGGATATATTGCACATGTTTGCTGTGATTCATCATTTGTAAAATATTATACTACATGGGCTGTATGATGTAAATCTTGTATTAAATAAAGTTAATATTACCGACGTAGATTAACGTCCCTGTAGCTTCTTATTGCACTTGCAATATACCATTAAAGGAGTTGAACATTGCTGTTGCTATTACTATAATACCACGCAGGGATAAACCAGAGTTTACAACCTTTGCATGTGGGCACAACACGTTTTGACCAGATGAATTAGCTATACCATATGATATCGCCCGAGGAAGTCGTCATACTTATACATATATAAATAAAGATATATGTGTCAAAGCTCTAATCAAATTAACAGTTGTATTAATTATACTTGTATATGTATATATATATAATGTATATAGCCTGTGTTGTATATTTATGCACACAAATGAACAACCTTGTGTGTGTCAAATAACAAGTTGTATTGTAGTGTTTATTTTAGTGTGTTTTATGCTTATCCACATTTGATTTCAGAGCACAGGAGAATGCTGGGCACAACATAAAGCTCAACAGTGAAGCTGGCAATGCTGGACAAAACCATCTAGAGTTATATTTATTCAGCTGAAAAAGTCAAAGCTCTACGAAAATGTAATTAAAAATACATAAGCATTTCAGGTAGAAATCAGCATTTATATAGAAATTCACAAAAATAAGAAATGAAACCTAAAAGAGTGTTACAAAATGTATACCTCTGATGGCTGGCATAGTAGAACTAGGTGAAAAAAATAGTGACAACAATTTTTAATACAATTTATATAGATTAAAAGGTAATATTGATTACAATGATTCTATTAAAAAATCCACCAAACATGATCAACAGGAAAGCCCTCTGAAGGCATGTTATGGTTTGAAAAAAAGTTGAGGATGTGGTCCAGATAATTAAATCAGGAGAGACTTCATTTTGTTTAAAGAACATTTATTGACACATGTCATAAGATAAATGTTAAGTCTTTGGCGATTAGACCCCGATCCTGAAATCGTATATCTAAAGGGGGAAATGCAGCCGTGAGCATATAGGGAACCCCCCGGGGTCTAGACACTGGTGATGATGCTGAAGATCTGGATTTGATGAGGAGATGGGATGAAGAGGAGATGTGATGAGAAATGCTGTTTTCACCCCAAACCTCTGCTGCTGAATGATTTATATATTGTTACTAAAAGTGCTTGTCTTTGATATTATAATGATTAACCAGAAAGTCACTCTTTGTGAGATTTATTTGTTCACATTTTTCCCAGCCACAAGATGATTTCATTCATTGGAGGCCTCAAAGCTGGGTAAAGGTATTGATGCACGGATCAATGCAATCCTTTACAACAGCATTCCACTATGGTTGGGGATTGTTGTAGCAAACACCGTGGTGGTGGCTTAAAGCCACCTCCGCTACGCGCCGTTCGTTAGATGAGCCTGGTTAGATTTAATAAAAGAAGGAGTTCAAAACACCGGAATAAAGGTTATAACAAATATCTGATTTTACTGGTAAAAAACACTTATACAAGTTTACAGAGTACTCTGGACTTCCAGTTCTACTGCCGTGCAATACAGGTATCGGGACCGGCCAGTCAGAAACAGGAAGCATTTTGCATGAAAAACAACAGTATTCATAGACATATTTTGGGGCGGAGATGTGTTGACTCTTCCGTCCCATTTTACTCCGAAGCGAATCAGAGAGTCCGTGGGGAGGAGCTGTGTGAGCTGCTCACTCCCCCAGGTGTTTTACTGGTTGGATTCACTTCTGGTCGGGTCCAATACAGCGAATCAGAGTTCTGGGAAAAAAGTATGTTTTCTTCTGAGATCTTTGGAAGTACACAAGGACAGAGTCAATCTTTATCTCTGCACCTGTATTCACTCCTTTACTTTCCCAAGGAATATTTCACACAAGCTATTCTTTCCCAGACCACATTGTACACAGATATATTGATGCCCAGAAAGGACCTTGAAAAGAATATGTGTGTGTGCTGGTGGGAGGAGGTGTAGTGTGTGTAGCAGGATATCTGGGTCAGTGAGTGTAAGTGAGGATTACTTAAAAACAGTTCAAACAATACATGTTCACTAAAATACAGTTCAAAATAATACCATGTTTACTTCAATACAGTTTAGAACCATATCTGTTTACTTTAGGATGTAAAAAAAGGAGAAATAATCTTAAACAAAACAAGTGTCGCAATATAGGGAAACAAACTGTGACAAAAACATATCAATTAGATCAGAATCAGAATATATTTACATTGTTACAGCAGAAAAGAGCCAAAGACAGCCTAATGTTACTTAAAGTATGCATAAAAAAAGTATTAAAGATTAAAAACCAGAAATTATAATAAAGTTACACATTTTACAAAATACACATCCTGTAACAGTTTGGAGGATTTAGCAGCCTGGTATATTACACAGTTTTAGCGGCATATATGTATATATATATATATATATATATATATATATAATAAATATATATAAATATATATATATAAATATAAATATATATATATATATATATATATATATATAAATATAAATATATTATATATACACACATATATATATATATATACACACACATATATATATATATATATACACACATATATATATATACACACACATATATATATATACACGTGTATGTATATATATATACGTATATATATATACACGTGTATAATATATATAATATATACACACATGGTTGGTATTTAACAACAAGGGGTGTTATAGTCTGTGTTGTAGTGTGTGATATTGGTATTTATGGGAACATTTTACACCTTCCTTCAAGTATTATACGTTTTAGTTACTTGTTGGGTACTTAACATGAATAATCACAGTTACTATTCTTTTACTCCATCACATTTCAAAGAGAAATAGGCTATTGTTATTGTTAACTCCACCACAGTAATCCATCATCAGCTTTACTTTTTAGATAAAGATTTAAATCACAATTGATCATAACTCAAAATACATATATTTGTATATATTACCAAATGGTTTCATGTAGGCTACAACCCACACAAGTATCATGCTAAATTAAGCTCTGTTGCTTGGATATCACTAGATCCTGTTACATCAGCGTAATATAAAAGTAGCCTACATAACGACTGATGTGTAAATTAGCATAATTACTAGCTAGCCGCTAGCTGCTAACTGCCACGGCTGCCTCGTTAATATCAAATCCATCATAATAACAACCCATTACCATGCTGTCATGACGCGCGGTGCTGTTACGTGCTTCTTCTTCTTCTTCTTCTTCTCTTGAAATTGACGTGCTTGATGTGAACGAGCATTTTGGGGAGCGTGGTTAAAGTTGCGCACATACGGGTACTCCTCAGGCATGACGGGTAATCTGTGACGTTTCGCTCTCTCAAAAGTTGGGCCATTTTATCATCATGCGCCAATGAGCAACTCTCATAGGAATGAATGAGGCCCCGCCTCCCACGCTGTATCCAGTTCTTATTATTAGGGCTGTCAGTCGATTAAAATATTTAATCGCAAATTAATCGCACATTTTTTATCTGTTCTAAATGTACCTTAGAGGGATATCTTTCAAGTTTTTAATACTCTTATCAACATATGAGTGGACAAATATGCTTTATATGTTTGTTTATTATCATTTGAACAATGACAAATATTCTCATGAATATTAAACACAACAACCTCTGAACATTACAAATATTCGCCTCAATTCAACCTGGAACCTCTCTCATACAATAATACTGTGTGTGTGTGTGTGTGTGTGTGTGTGTGTGTGTGTGTGTGTGTGTGTGTGTGTGTGTGTGTGTGTGTGTGTGTGTGTGTGTGTGTGTGTGTGTGTGTGTGTGTGTGTGTGTGTGTGTGTGTGTGTGTGTGTGTGTGTGTGTGTGTGTGTGTGGAGACACTGTGATGGATCGTTGGAGCTATGTGCAGCGCTAGGCATATATGCTCGAATGGGAGCTGCCTGGACGCTGCAATCATGTTGCGCGTACTATCCGTGCTGAGTGTGCTGACTTTTCGTACAATGTCCCACTGTCTGGCTACCTGCATAAAGTCAAGTGCTCGGCGCAGTTGTCGGCGAAATGTCATTGAAACAGCTCCTTATATCCGTTAGCGCAGCTAGCTAGCACCAGATGCTAACAACAACAACACGTAAGGTGTGCCTCGCTCGCGCGAGTCGCGCCACACATACACACTCCCTCCCGGTCCTCCCGATGGCCAGTCCGGGCCTGCCGGTGAGCGTGGAAGTGTGGTCTGCCACAAGCGGGCGGCAGGAGCAGGGCTGTCAGCATCAGCTTGTCGATGGTATTTTACACTCGATGCGCTCTGAAACTACGGCGGCCGAGGACAAAAAATACACATGCGTTAATCGTGTTAAAATAATTAGTGGCGTTAATTTTTTTTGCGTTAGCGCGTTATTAACGCATGTGTCAAAAAACAAGCTTATAGCTTGACTCACATTCAGAGTTCTCTTCATCATCAGTGTTGGGCAAGTTACTTCCAAAATGTAATATTACATATTACTGTCTTTTTAAAGTAATAAGTTACATTACAATATTACTGTCTCTGATTTCAGTAATGAGTTACACTACTTTTTAGTTACTTTCACCAAAATAACCGCAAAAGAATGGCTAGGTATTTTAAATGCTAAAATGTAGTTTAGTGCAGCTCATTATACATCCAGTGACGGGCAATGTGGTATACGGTAGCATAACAACTGTGTAGGCCATTGAGGCTACTAACAACTTTTATTACACGGCTTAGTTGAATACTCAATTCTGATTGTAAATTCTTAACATGTGACATGTTGTTAATACAGTAGTACAGACCACTGTCAAGGACTATAATCAGGGTGCACATAACTGGTACGCAGGTACGCATGCGTGGCAACAATCTGAAATGCGCACCGTCACTTGTGTCACAAAGCGCATTTGCGTACCGACGTACTTGTGAAGCTTTTCCAGAAGGCGGTTAGATCACCGGACGACAGAGTCGGTCTCTGTGTGCACAGACAGGGTTGCTGTTAACGTCGGTCTGTACAGAAACAGCTGATCACAACGGTCACACGCTCCGCGGTCACGAAGCTGATTATGGCATGTGTTATGTTTGAAACCAAGCAAGTGAGAACATTTCAAGTGTGTTAAAAGTGCAATCCTGAAATATTTCATCCAGTCCAAAGTGGACTATGGCAAGGAAAAGCACAAAAGCTTAAAAACTGTACTGATAAAACAAATGAGAAATATTGTAAACCAAGGCAAATATTATTTGAACCAGCTCATGGTTTGAAATGGCAAACATTGAAAAGCAAAATTATTATTAAAACCATGTACTACATCATCACCTTGGTCCCATAATATACTCTGGGAAGATAATATTTACTGTGCTTGAAAACTGGTATCACATCATCATGTGAGGTTGACTTTGTGACCTGGAGAACATTTCAGCTGCAACATTAGCTGTTGATAAGCTTGGGATATGAGATATTTTTGTAGCCATTCGTGGTGAAGGCATCTGTGCTATTATATGCATTATTTTTGACCCAACATTTCTACAGGCATGGCAGAATATGGCACTATTTTACATGAATATTCTAGCCATTGTCTATTATGTCACGAGCTGCAAAATGACCGCCTTACCGCACTGTAACGTGATGTCCCCATCTGACCTGTTGCTATTGTCTGCAGTAGATGCAGTGTTGCTGGCGTTAGTGATGGTTGCTTTAACCATTTTCGTATACATGATTATCTACAGATGTGTTAGCACTATGGAAATGATGCACGTGCAGCGGAGCAGGTCACGCGCACCTGACACAATTTGTTGTTTGTATTTTTCGCTCCGTTCTCTTTTTTGAACACCCCCGAAGATCCCGACGCGAAGCCTGAAGGGTAAACACCAGGTTTACTAATCTACCCGCACAATTTTTCTCTGGTGTCGGAATGTCTCGCGATGTTGGTACATTCTTAAAAAACAAAACACCATTTCATTTCGGTTAAAATGTGTTGTAACTGCGTTACTGAGAAATGTAACGGGTAATATATTACCCATATTTCATTATTAATGAGTTACATTACTTCGTTACAGCAAAAAGTAATATATTACTGTAACGGACCGTCCACACAGCAGCGTTAAAAAATCTTGGAGGTGGGCGTATCTGAAGCTTGAGGATTTTTCGAGCAAGGCACGAACAACCAATCACATGAATCTCCCGCCCGCGACATACGAAGCAAAAAAGCCCGAAGTAAACTGGATATAAACTCCCAAACAGGCGAAAACCTACCACTGCCTCTGCCACCTCCCTCCATGCCTGGCTCCTCCGGTTTATATCCCGGTAGGTGATTGATTCCCTACCGCTAATTTCTCCTCCATTTTTTGGAATATGAGGAAATGACCTGCGGTATGTCTCTCCCAGCATACATGCGGTTTGATGGTTAGCGCTTGAACTGTCAGATTTGCGTACACGGGATTTGATTGGCTGACGCTTCCACCTCAGCCTCAAAAGTTGAACATTGCTCAACTTTGAATCCTGAAAATCCTGAAAATCTCCGCTCGCCTGTCCACAATGCAGTTCGGCGAAAAGTGAGGGAAAGTGACGTCACCCCATTCAAAGTGAATGGGCAAAAGCGTTTCAAGATTTTTTTAACGCTGCTGTGTGGACGGTCCGTAACTCCGTTACTTTTGTAACGCGTTACACCCAACACTGTTCATCATAGTTGAATCTTCAAAACTCTAAATCTATCTAACTATATCTAAATTATCAATGTTTGTCTGTCACTTTACTTCAATCGCCGTCTCTCTTCGGTTCCCGCCGTCCCTCTTCGTCTCCCGCCGCCTGTCTTCGTATATCTTCGTCTCTCTCCATTTCCCGCCGTCTCTCTTCGGTTCCCGCCGTCCCTCTTTGTCCCTCTTCTCTCTTTTCGTCTCGCTTCGTATCACTCCGTTTACCTGATTACCTCACCCCTCCCTGGTAAATACATCCTGTTAAGCAGGATCTACAGTTTCCAGTATTTTCCGTTTCGTAAAATAATAAAATACGGCGAAGATATTAAAATATGTGCTTCCATTTTTCATACTTTTGAAATATATTTGTATTAACTTATATCATCGTATCTCCGTGTTTTACTAGGTCTTTTTGCATGAAACAAAGACTGGCATATAGTTTATATATATATATAGACCCACCAAACATCTTAGACTCATTTTAAAACCAATAGCTCTTGACTCTGACGGGAACCCCAGGACCTACAGGGCTCCCCCAACCCACTAGTGGACCGGGCCCCACTAGTGGACCGGGCCTCCCCCCTCCAGTACCTGTCGTTCTAGTAAATGGTGGTTCTGACTGTCCCCCCGTAACCTCACTTGCCCACCCTACCCAGGAAGAGTAAACAGTTATGGGTACGGCCCCTACACACGGCGGCGTGCGGTGACTCTCAACGCTTCTGCCCATTCACTTGAATGGGGTGACGTCACGATTCGCCGAACTGCATTCTGGGAGCAAAGCGTAGCTTTTCTCGCGGTGCTCGCTGCAAAAGTAGAGCAATGTTCTACTTTTGAAGCTGAGGCGGAGGCGGCAGCCAATCAAATCCCGCGTATGCAAATCTGACAGTTCAAGCGCAAGCCAATCAAACCGCGTGTATGTTGGGAGAGCCAGACCGCAGTTCATTTCCCATATTTGCAAAAATGGAGGAGAAAATTATAGTGGCGGTAGGGAATCACCCGGTACTATATGACCAGTCCCTCTTCACATACAGAGATACAACCGGAGGAGCCAGGCATGGAGGGAGGTGGCAGAAACAGTGGGTGAAACTGGTAGGTTTTCGCCTGTTTGGGGAGTTTATATCCAGTGTACTTCGTTTGAATGGACAGCTAGCAAGCATAGACAGTATATTTAGCCAGCATGGATGTAGCATGAATGTTGCATAAAATAGCACCATAGACATTAATGTCATACATGTTCATCAGTAGTATTACCAATCCCGCTTCAATCTCATTCGTATGCATAAAAAAGTGACAGGTCACACCTTCTAAGTCCCGCCCCTAATTATGTTAATGAGACCCCTTTGATATGCTAATGAGCCCCTTTGTTCGAGGTGTTATCACATACAGGTGTTACATCCTCTCAGGTAGCCCCCACCCTTCTCAGCCCCCACCCCGCTCAGCCCCACCCTCTCAACCCACCCCTCCTCCCCCCTTACAGCAGGTTTCACATCCGCCCTCGCCCCCACCCCCCTCAGCCACCCCTCACCCCCTCCTCCTCATCCCCCTCCTGTCCGGTCAGCAGGGCCGTTACAGTTTAAATCTTACGGACAAAATTAGATATGATTCGATATTAAACAAACTAATTATAGTAGATTAATTAACTATTCAAACGTGTACAGTAATTTACAATAACACGGGAATAATAAAACGGGGGCGCTCTCCCTCCTCTCATGACAACACGCCAGTATCATGCAGCTCGTGGGTCCAATAATGAGTGACTCGACAGTAAAACTAAAACATATCTATAACTAGTTTAGGTAGTTTGAGAGGTAATTAAAATAGCTACGTGTGATATCTGAAGAGTGTGTTTTGTTCCGCTCAACGCATGCAGAGATGCATGTCGAATAGTCCGCAGCACCGGGTCTCCCCCGTCAGCAGCAGCACAGGGTCTCCCCCGTCAACAAGTGCCAGTTAAAGGTCTTCTATGTTATTTAATGAGCTTTGAAACAAACTGATATGATTCGATATTAAACCAACTAATTATAGTAGATTAATTAACTATTCAAAACGTGTACAGTAATTTACAATAACACGGGAATAATAAACGGACTGTTCTCCCCTCTCCTGACAACACGCCAGTATCATGCAGCTCGCGGGTCCAATAAATGAGTGACCCGACAGTAAAACTAAAACATATCTATAACTAGTTTAGGTAGTTTGAGAGGTAATTAAAATAGCTACGTGTGTGTTTTGTTCCGCTCACCAGCTGTAGGGAACATGCAGAGCTACGTGTCGACTCGTCAGCAACAGCGGGTCTCTCCCGTCAGATTAGACTTTACTAGCGTTTATGTCCGTGCGCAATCAACCCATACAGGACATCTTTTGTCTGTCACACACTATTCTTGTATGTCACATAAGTGATGCAACTTTAGATACACTTTTGAAGTAAGCACCACTCTACAACTGGTAGAAAGTTAAGTACTTTGTATGGAATTGGGTTTTCTTTAGAGCTGTTTTCAGTGAGACAATGCAGTTTCTGATCATTTTAAGTTTCAAGTTTCAAGGATTTATGGCATATGCCCATTAGCTACAGTGTAGATATGTCAATGAAAAACATAGGTCACAGGCTCCTCCAACAGTGCACATAAAACAGATAAAATACTGCAATTTGTGCGTAATTCTCTCACAAAGGAACTGTAAGATACACGTTTATGTATGGAAAACTATATAACTTGGTAAAATATTCATTCATTTGTAATGAATTGAGTTTTCTTCAAGAATCAAACTCTAAATGGAGAGTTTGTGATTTTAACACTGTTTCGATGAAACAATGCAGTTTTGATAACTTGACTTGACTAACATTACTTTTTTTAAATATATGTTTTTAGATGCTTTACTTTTGATTTCTTTCATATTATTTTAACACAACATTACTTTTTTCATATTTTTCAACATACTGTGATATATATTTTTTTTCTCTCCATTATATTTTTGAATATACAGTGATTTGTATCAAAATACAACATGCAACTATTACATTATACAATATTATGGCTTTTTGCGATATTTTCAACACAATATACTTTTTTTTTTGTAGGGCTTCAGGATATTGGGCATGTCATGCCGGTGTCATCTTTCCTGAAACTGACGTGCTGCCCGTTTTACAAACAAGTTATCTTTCTGCTTCTTCACCCTCTGAATTTTCCTCCCCCGTCCCTCTTCCTTCAGCCATCACAACAGCAATCAAGTCAGATCTGTGAAATTAAACACCTCTTCCCAAAGCGTGACTTCCCTATTGAGGGAGTGGGGCAGTGGGGCCTAACCCGATTTGGCCAAATATACTAACATGCAGAACATATGGTATGTTTGAAAAAAGACTAACCATCTATCCAGTTCAAGCTGTCTTTAAGATGTGACATTGCGCTCTGACTTTTTCCCCGTAAAATCGTGACAAACTATTACTTATTAAATTTGACCTCATGCTGCTTGGTTGAAAATGATAGATGAGCATTTACCAACAGATCAACGCGCAATCAACCCATACAGGAGATCTCTTTCTACACATTATGTGTTATCACTATAATATCATGTCATTATTTAATGTTTTGTTTGTGTGTGTGTGTACAACGAAGTCTCTTTGAGAGGAAAATTATAATTTAAAGATCTTAATACCCCCTTATTGTTTAATTACTTCACACAACTATTAAAGAATCCCTATATGAAGTTACATGAGGCTACATTTACTGGTGTGCTTCCCTAGATGATGTAAATAGTCTAAGTGTCATGTTAGGGGGGCATTACGGACCTCAGGAGTCCGCCCTTGGAGGCTTGGAGAGCGGATAAAGAGAGGTGTATTTACTGGTGTTGAGCCCTGGATGATGTAAATAGTCCAAGTGCCATGGAACTCAGGAGTCCGCCCTTTGAGGCGTTGTTAACATTAATGTGGGCTTGAGGGTCTCAGGGAGCGTGGACAAAGTGACTTGTCTCTGTATTTGAGGATTCTCAGTGCAGGTGTTACCGTTTAACTGGTGACACCGGGGAACTCGTGACGTTCTATAACGGCAGGAATGTGTCAGGGGCGTGTACTTTGAGGAGCCACGGATAACCAGGAAATACACATTTCGATCGCTTCTTCTGTTGTTTACATTTATCTTTTGGTATATTTGGCTCCATATGAAAACTTTGATGCACATTCAGTATGGAATGCCATTTAAGCCAAAATTAAATAAATACATAAATAATTAAATAAATACATATATATAATTATGCCTATGAAATACATTCTGAAATAAATAAATGTGGCAATAAATATGTATACATGTACATTTAAATACACATTTATTTATTTCATGGGACTTTTATTTCATAATGACACATTTATTTATTTCAAGAGACTGTTATTTCATAATGACACATTTATTTATTTCAAGAGACTTTTATTCATAATGACACATTTATTTATTTCAGGGGACTTGTATTTCATAATGACACATTTATTATTTCAGGGGACTTGTATTTCATAATGACACATTTATTTATTTCAGGGGACTTGTATTTCATAATGACACATTTCCATTTCTATATGCAAATGAACGGGGCGTGGTTAGCTCACAGATCCAGACCAAAGCAACAGCACCGCAACACTGACTCAATAGCTCTTGTTTCACACTCAGCCTGATTTAGCTCTGGTTCTTCCTGTTTCAGCCGCAGCGGAGCCGGCTCTAAACACCGAACACCGGTTCTTAGCTGAAGTAGAAGTAGAATCATAATGAAAAGGTAAAATGTGCCTGGAGAAAACGGCTTATGCCACAATAGGATAGCAACAAGTAGTCATATAATCAGTTTAGCTTCGGTTGCTGTTGCATAACTGCGGTCAACTCAGCCGTCTCTCGCGTTCGCTTGGTCAAATCAGCAGCTATTCATTTTTGAGTGCGCAATTAATAGCGCCTTTACGGTAAACTGACACTGTTTGACTCAGTCCTAGTTTGACTGCTACAATAAAATGAAGTAGGCTACTTTTACTGTGTAATACTCTCTCAAAGTCCCCTCCTGAGAACAAAATCATGCCACTTCTGCTATATTTGATCAGAGATAAAATAATTTTAGCCATAAGTTCTTAATAAAATTGGTACTGTTGGACTCTTAATACTTTTTGAGTAATACTAGGTCAAACTCCGTCCTGAGTACATTCTTTCATGTATTCTGCTATCTTTGATAAGAGATAATATCTATATTTCAGGTATTTATTTAAATAAGAAGTGACCTTTGAATAAATATTGCAAAACAAAGCCTATATCACCTGCAGGCTTAGCCAGTGTGTATTTCTTCTGCACTACAAGATTTCGATGTGTACACATCTGGGCCATTTATTGTGTAATTTCTCCAAACATATACAAATGCCTGTATTGGAGTCAAAAAGGTGCAGTCGGACTGCAAAATATCATTTGATCCCTCATCAAAGATAGCTAAAAAACATGCATGATTGTACTCTGGAAGGGAGTTTGATAGAGTATTACTCAACAAGTACACAATAAAAGTAGCCAACTTCATTTTATTGTAGCAGTCAAACTAGGACTGAGTCAAACAGTGTCAGTTTTATTAAGAACTTATGGTACAAATGACTTGTATTGCAAAAAAAACATCCATTATTGTACTCTTGTACAGCGATTACCGTAAAGGCGCTATTAATTGCGCACTCAAAAATGAATAGCTGCTGATTTGACCAAGCGAACGCGAGAGACGGCTGAGTTGACCGCAGTTATGCAACAGCAACCGAAGCTAAACTGATTATATTGACTACTTGTTGCTATCCTATTGTGGCATAAGCCGTTTTCTACAGGCACATTTTACCTTTTCATTATGATTCTACTTGTGATAGTCGGACATGACAACCTGGGCAGCCCATGTATTGATTCCATCTGATAGCTGCTATAATACAAAAGAAAACTTCTGCCTGCTCTCCACAACGATCAATAACAGTGAACGGATGGTCAAAGTAAGGTACAAATAAACAGAATCACACGAAGCCTGGTTAGTGTTGCCTGACTTTATAAAGTGTGTTTTTTTATAAGTGTTGGTTGCCTTCTAGTCACTTTGCTCAGCGCTACTGCTTGTTACAACTTTCATTTTCCGTACTCGCCATAAACTGTTATTATGGCTCAGGTTAATCTCGCCCCCTTCCGACGTGAGCGTGTTCTTGGTTCTTGCCGGGCAGCCAAGTGGGGTCAGCTAAGAACCGGTGTTCGGTGTTTAGAGCCGGCTCCTGTGGCTGAAACAGGAAGAACCAGAGCTAAATCAGGCTGAGTGTGAAACAAGAGCTATTGAGTCAGTGTTGCGGTGCTGTTGCTTTGGTCTGGATCTGTGAGCTAACCACGCCCCGTTCATTTGCATATAAGAAATGGAAATGTGTCATTATGAAATACAAGTCCCCTGAAATAAATAAATGTGTCATTATGAAATACAAGTCCCCTGAAATAAATAAATGTGTCATTATGAAATAAAAGTCTCTTGAAATAAATAAATGTGTCATTATGAAATAAAAGTCTCTTGAAATAAATAAATGTCTCATTATGAAATAAAAGTCTCTTGAAATAAATAAATGTGTCATTATGAAATAAAAGTCCCATGAAATAAATAAATGTGTATTTAAATGTACATGTATACATATTTATTGCCACATTTATTTATTTCAGAATGTATTTCATAGGCATAATTATATATATATGTATTTATTTAATTATTTATGTATTTATTTATTTATTTAATTTTGGCTTAAATGGCATTCCATACATTCAGTACCAGTGTGTGAGGTTGTGGTTGCGATGCCGATATCCGGACGCGTACAGCGAGGACTACAAAATGACAATGAGGACTGGGGATGTCTGTTCAAAACATTGCAAACGTGAATAAATCATTTCAAATATATATTTGTCTCCGACTTTCATTTGTACATCGTTGTTAATGTGATGTTTAGTAGCTTTGATAGCTGTCCATACCTTCAGACAGCCTAAATAAGACACAATTGTTTACTCACAGCCCGAATGCAGCATCGAGATCCGTGGCAAGCTGTGATCCTCTCCGATTAAGTTGTGACAGGACTTCTGTAGCTATTCTCCAGCGAGCAAGGTTTTTATTAAATACCTCCATCCCTCTCATCACAACAAGACTCTACACTGTGCAGAAAAAATACAAATAAATGAAATAACCTTGCTGGATAGCTTAGAATGAAACAAACAATCTCCATGGCTGATATGTCACAGTAACGGGTAAACCACAGAAAAGTCGAGCGGGACACAAGTTGAATCCATATAATGAAATTGTTATTTTATATGTATAATATTATATATATACATGCTATATATATGCTATATATATATATATACAAATGTAGATGATGATTGTTGAAAATGCACTTTTACCATAAAACGCCAGCACGACCAGTTGGTTGAGGCTCATAAAAACACAACTGTGTAGTCAGTCAAAAAAAAAGTAGTTTGTGGTAGTTTGTGTCCCATTTGATAAAAAATGCAAACAAATAATTGTTCCATAGATTTTTTCTTGGTCTGGCAATTAAAGGGTTAAGCCTATATGTTTAAGCAATTATGTCTGCCTTCCCCGTCTTGCACCATTAGGACCCACTGATATAAAATGCTTAACTGCCTAAGTTGCAACTATGCACTTTGTGGTGGGCTAAGCGCCAGCTTCACATATTTTTGGCTACATTTAAAGTGCCCAAATGTAAGTTTAGATATTATGCAATGCAAAGTTTTTCTTGGCCTACATCAGTGTTATAGAAGGAAAGACAACAGTGATAGTTATGTTTCAGAATAACATTTATTGGAAATTGTTGGAAAAATATCACTTTTCACCAGCTTGAGCTTCAATCTCAGGATCCATGTATTGTGATCCTCTCCAGAATGGAAGTAGTCATCACATACAGAGCATCAACTAGTTCCTGAACAGTGTCCTTCACATGCTGATATCCAAGAGAGGGAGTTACACAGTCACAAGATGGAGGAATAGAAAGCAGTATTCAATGTTTAGTTCAGATTAGCTCCACGTCAGAAATGATCATGCTTGTCATCTATCTCCATAGAGGCTGAATCATCATGTTAATCACATAGCTATCATATGCCTAAAGGGAGGCATGTGGGTTAGTGCGTTGGTGTTCGGATCAGGGACACTTCACCCCAAATTGCTCCTGTGGGGATTGTCCACAGTATTGAGTATGTAACTCGCTTTGGATAAAAGCGTCTAACAAGTAACATGTAATGTAATGTAAACAGTCCTGATGCTCTTCTATTTATTTAATTGTTTATTTGGCAGGGACAATGCACAGTAATGAACACTTAAAACATTAAATGTATCAAGCTAACAGTGCCAGATTTAGCTTTGAGCTAATTTCCATCCGCAGTCCCTCATATAAAATTTAAGAAAATTACATTTTACAACATAGCAAAAACAAAATACATGATATGCAAAAAGTGCAAAAGAGCAAGAGCAGCATACACAAGTATTACCACATGGCAGTACAATATAGCAGCAACGACATATAAAGTGCAAGAGAAGATAAAAGTGCTACATAAAGTGCAAGAGGAGATACCCCTGTGTTAAAGTGCATTTAGCGGTGATTGCACGTTGTTTGTTTCTTAAACATTCTTTGAGTTGACCTTTAAGCTATTGAGAGTGGGACAATCCCGTATCTCAGTATAGGCTGTTCCAGAATGAGCTGCCTTTAACGGAGAGGACATTTTGTCCAAAAGTGGTCCGTCTGCGGTGGACTTCAGTCTCCTCTGGTTTCTGACCTAGTGCAGCGTCCAGTGTGTTTTTTGTGGATGAATTCCCCTAAGGGAGGGGGGCCAGTCCATGTAAACATTTATAAATAAAACACATACTTTTAAAAGACTTAAAATTGTCAAAACTCAAGAAATGTGTTTCTCAAGGATGGTACAGTGGTGGTATGAATAAGGCTTTCTGTCAAACACCTTGATAGCTCTCTTGTACAGCTGTTCTATGGGTTTCAGGTTTGTGGCACAAGCAAACGACCAGTTTGTAAAACAGTATTCAATGTGGGATAGAATCATACAGTGGAGGTATGACTTTGCAGCATTGACAGTTAAGAAAGGTCACATTTGTTTAAAATGTTGCAAGTTGAATTTAATGGTATTGGATACTTTCTTAATATGTTTCGTAAAAGTCAAGTTCGAGTCCAGTATGACTCCAAGATACTTGAAGTGGGGGACTAGTTCTAATTCTGCTCCGTTTAAAAACACATTGGATCCTTCGATTTTGACTTGTCGTTTACTACACTTTCTAGGTAATCATATATCCTGTCATGTATACAGCTAAAGTTGGGATACCTTTGTTATCATGTTGTGGGGATTGTCCACAGTATTGAGTATGTAAGTCGCTTTGGATAAAAGCGTCTAACAAGTGACATGTAATGTTACTCTGATATTGGAAGAGTAGCCTACATTCAAATCAAATCAACAATCATCAATGTATTTCCCAACAGAAATAAAAAACGATGTGTGTGTGTGTGTGTCTAAAATGTGCAGGCTTTGCAAAAATAATCGTCGTTTACAGATGGCTCCCGAACACATATCATGTGGTACCACAGAGTGCACCCAGTGCACTCAATCTTAAAAGAAACAGAAAAAAACATGTTAGAATATTGACAAACCTTTTTTTAAGGTTAACATCACTCATCCAGAGTAAGCAGTAATAAAGTTGTTTACATTTAATTAAACAAGCAATGTATAGGTTGGGATCTTAGCTGTTATCCTTTCTGTTTAGAGTCCGTGCTCAGAAGTTTCTTCAACTGCTCCAGTGTCCTCCCATAGTGCAAAGACATGCAAGTTTGGTGAATTAACGTAAACATTTTCAATACCTGTTATAGTGAGTGTTCACCCAGTGATGTAGAGGTAACCAATCCAGGGTGTATCCCAGTCTTCCAGACAAATGTTGGTCTGGAAATGAATACAACTTCTTACCCATTGGTCAACCTTAGGCCCTGAGTTACGTTCCCCACAGGCCCGACACAGCTGGGATAGGTCATCTGTAAAAACAAAGAAAAAGATAAGAAATACAGGCATTAAGGTAGTGAAATGCCAAACAAGACACAATATTTCTGTTTCCCTGGTCTAGTCCTTTATACCTGAGTTTTTCACAAGAGCCATTGCCATCTGGAACCTCATTGAGGCCACTCCTTCCAGGTCCACTGGGTACTGGACCTTTTCTTTGAGCAGTATTTGCTCTGCAAGCTTAAAAAGGTCTGTGATTAGTATCTTCGTATTTTTTTTGAAATTACAGATATATATATATATATATATATATATAATATATATATATATATATATATACACATGAGTAAATGTTACCTTGCAAATGAACACACCACATGAAGTGGAATCCTGCTGGATAGGGTGAGTGAGGGTTGAGCAGGCCCATCTCCCAACCGAAGGTCTTTTTTCCGGACCAGCGATCTACACAGGAAACAGATAGATTGGGTTTTATATATAAGCCCAAGTAAGATACTTTTATAAGTCAAGAAGAGCTGAATGTTCACACATGACAATCTAATGGTATTCAAGTAAACAGTAGTAATCAGGAAAATGATTTATGTGGCTTTGTGTTGCTCCCCCTTAATATAATCCAAAATCATGAATATGTCTAGTAAACACATTAGAGCTTATATTTTATTCACCTTGTTAAATCTTTGCATCGGCTTAACTGCTTTTCCTTGGCCCCGAATGGGTCCAAGAACAGTGACCGGTTCTCGTTCAGATACATGATCTATGGAAGTGCAAAGAAAGTATTAAAGTGTTAAATAAATAAAAATGTCTTGACCATTAACATTTTAGATTACTTACAATGAGGGTCCAGTGTGCCCCGTCACAGACAGCTCCGGCTGCCACCTCATGTTTTGACAAGTCCAACTGAAAAATATTTGTACATACATCAGTACATATGTTCAATTAAACACTTATTTCTAGTCCTACTCCACTCACCTTTCTTAACCCTCCCTTGTGGGTTCCTTGCCAGAGGGAAGTCATCAAATACGAATCAAAAATGAATGCCCCAGCTTTGGCCCCAATCCACGACAGATAGGCATTCACAATCTATAAATACAACAGTATCTTTTTAACCAATTTGCTAGAGAATTATCAGTTTGCATACGTACATTTTTCTTAGAAAGTAGGCTTACTTCTCCCTCCAACTCCTTTCCCGGGGCCAAGACCAAAAGATCTTCACTGTAGACCTTGTATGGGCCATACTTGGCCCACAGCGTCTCCTTCCTCCTCCCTGCCCATATGTCTCGGATTACTGTAAAAAGAAAACATGTCAGTTATTAATGAAATGCATACTTTGTGGTGTACTTTGTGTCAGTTTACTTACAAGTCTCTTCATCAGACGGAGCCATGCTCTTGGTGGATGTGGAGGTGGTTGTGGAGGTGGTTGTGGATGTGGAGGTGGAGGTGGAGGTGGGTGTGGAGGTGGAGGTGGAGGTGGGTGTGGGTGTGGAGGTGGAGGTGGAGGTCAGTGGACCAGCCAGTCGAGAACGATCCAACCCTTTTTTTTTTATTGTCTGCCCCAATGTCCGCTATTTTCCCCTCAATTGTGACAATCCTGTATGGTCCCAACATGTCTGGCTCCAGCTTTCCCCCTTTTCGTTGTTCTAAACGTTTGTTCCTTTTTAGAACTAAATCCCCCACTTTAAAATGGTCGACTTGCCCATGGTCGAGTTTCCTTTTGCGGACCTTCTCTTGGCTTTTTTTGATGTTGGTGTCCACCTCTTTGAAAACTGCCTCCTGTCTTTTGAGTCCCTCGAACAGTTCCTTTTTCCACCAAGCTACGGACTTTGTCTTCTGTTATCTGCCACAGAAAACCATTAGAATGTAGAGAAAACATAGATGTTTGAAATAAAAAACATTCTAAAGGATGAGAACATTAGCAGATCTTACTTCGTACTTCTCGGGCACCTCTGACGGGTACCTCGCCTCCCTCCCAAACATGAGATAGTACGGACTGAATTTTGTGGTCAACTGAGGCTTAGTCCTTAGAGCAAACATCGTCCCTTGAAGGAGTTGGTCCCATCGTTTCGGCTGACCTGCCACCAGTTTGTTCAGGGACCTAAATTCAGGTAAAGTACAAACACAAGAAGGTCGAACAGAAATTGGTTTCTAATATATGATGAAGCTGCTGATTTATTTACTCTTGTTGTTTTAGGTATCAATTCTGATTAGTTAATATAGGAACAGTAATGTTTGTTATTCTATGAACAAATATACCTTTGTATTGTGCCATTTAATTTTTCTACCAGCCCATTGGTTTGTGGGTGGTATGGCGAGCACAGGCTTCTTTTGATGCCAAGCCTCTCACAAAGGTTATAGTTGATCTTGAAGTGAACATTGGGACAAACAGGAAATAAGTTTGTTAGCATAGCACAGTTACATAATGGGGAGTCATAATTCTTCAAAGTAGTACCTTATTACAAAATTCCCCGCCTTGATCTGTTAGCAGTCTTTTAGGTGCACCAAATTTGTAAAAGAAATCAATAATACACTTGGTCACCTCATCTGCTGTTTTATTTTTAAGTGGGTATGCCTCTGCCCATTTGGTGTAATAATCAACCATGACACAAATGTATTGATTGCCACCATCGGTTACTGTGAGTTTACCCACTAGGTCCATCCCGACAAGCTCCAGAGGCTCTGTTACCTGAGATGAAAAAAATACACATGAGCATTGCAGTACATTGACATGTTTGAAAGCTGAAACTGTCTTCAAATGTTTCCTTGTACCTCTATAGGAGTGTACTCGACCTTCTCTTGATAAAGGCCCTCTTTGACTGGCACTGGGGACACTGAAGAACCTGAACCAAAAAACACACTATAAACTTTTCTGTGTTGCACTTTTGTACCATAATGTGTAATTTACCTCATTATTTTGAACTCACCCACTTGCGGATATCCTCCTCCATGCCAGGCCAATAATATCTTTGAATTATAGCCTGATGTGTTTTTTCTCTTCCAAAATGTCCACCAATGTGGCTGTCATGGAATTCCTCAAATAGATCATTGGCTTCTTTGGCTGACACCACGACCTTGGCGAGGTGCTCTGCAAAATTTTTCCTCCTGCATATGTAGTGCAGTTCCCCATCTGGTATTGAAATGTCATAATTATACATGTATTGAGAGTGTTATCATAGCAGATGATGTTCTGAAGACCACATGTCTGACATTGTTACCTATAATCCTGAAGGTCTCTGCTCTTCGCTTGATAAAACCTCTGTGTTCTATTCAAGCCATCAGGATAACTGTTGTGGATCAAAAAATCCATCAGTTCTTTTACAACTACTGAATCCATCCCCTCCTGTTTAGCCCTACAGCTAGCTCTCCCTCCAATCACACACACACACACACACACACACACACACACACACACACACACACACACACACACACACACACACACACACACACACACACACACACACACACACACACCACACACTCTATCACTACTCATTACGCACAGCCGATCTTTCTCTATCTATCTCTATTGTATCTCTATCTCTATCTCGCTATCTATCTCTGTCTCGCTATCTATTTATCTGTCTCGCTATCTATTTATCTCTCTCGCTATCAATCTCTCTCTCTATCTCTATCTCTATCTGTCTCGCTATCTATCTCTGTCTCGCTATCTATTTATCTCTCTCGCTATCAATCTCTCTCTCAATACTCACAAACCAAGAAAGTTGTGACAGCTTCCTCCGGTTTATATAGCCTAGACCAGGGGTCGGCAACCCCTGGCACGCGTGCCACCAATGGCACGTGGCACCGTAACCAGTGGCACACTAGGAATAAGTGTACAAAATATTTATTTTATTTTCGGATCCTGAACGAGACCGCCGCCAGAGCGCGTCTCCCCGTTACCTGCAGAAGGAAGCCATGCACGCAACGCAGCCCCACTCAAAAGGCCGATCGCGAGACGTAACATACATGACACTTTTCTCTGTGTGCGGCAAAACAAGCTCGCCAAAATCGCTTCACCAGTCAGGCAGTATTTTAAGGTGTCCGAAAAAGACAATAAAATAGCGGTATGCAACGTGTGTGAATCAGAAATCCTGCAGCTCCACCCGCTGTGACGGACCGGTGAGCGGAGCAGAACACACATTAAGAGTTAGACCTAACACACTTAGCTATTTGATCTACCTTTGGAACTAGTTATAAATATATTTATTCTTCACTGTCACTCATTACTGGATCAGTGAGCTGCATGAGATACTGACAGGCTGTCAGGAGAGAGAGAGAGGGGGAGAGAGGAAAAGAGAGCGCTTCCGCTCATTTCTCCCGTGTTATTATCCAAAGTTAATGTAAACTTGAATAATGTAGGCTACTTCATTTGAATGTAACAATTATGTTGGTTGTTGTTTGTGGAAGCGCCAGTGAATGAGCCCCATTAACTGAGTTTTAAACATCACTTTTCACAGTGTTTTCGTCGAGCTCTTCAACACCCCCCGTTGATAATTCACGATCGTCGGCACGCTGATAAAAACTTTTTTTTAGAATGGCACTTCGTATCAAAAAGGTTGCCGACCCCTGGCCTAGACAATCTAGGATAGAAATATGTATATATAGCATGTATATATATATATATGTATATACATATAAAATAACAATTTCATCATATGGATTCAACTTGTGTCCCGCTCGACTTTTCTGTGGTTTACCCGTTTACCTGTGACATATCAGCCATGGACGATTGTTTGTTTCATTCTAAGCTATCCAGCAAGGTTAATTTCATTTATTTTGTATTTTTTCTGCACAGTATAGAGTGTTGTTGTTGTGATGAGAGGGATGGAGGTATTTAATAAAAACCTTACTCGCTGGAGAATAGCTACAGAAGTCCTGTCACAACTTAATCGGAGAGGATCACAGCTTGCCACGGATCTCGATGCTGCATTCGGGCTGTGAGTAAACAACTTGTGTCTTACTTTTAGGCTGTCTGAAGGTATGGACAGCTATCAAAGCTACTAAACATCACATTAACAACGATGTACAAATGAAAGTCGGAGACAAAATATATTTGAAATGATTAATTCACGTTTGCAATGTTTTGAACAGACATCCCCAGTCACCTCATTGTCATTGTGTAGTCCTCGCTGTACGCGTCCGGATATCGGCATCGCAACCACAACCTCACACACTGGTACTGAATGTATGGAATGCCATTTAAGCCAAAATTAAATAAATAAATAAATACATAAATAATTAAATAAATACTATATATATAATTATGCCTATGAAATACATTCTGAAATAAATAAATGTGGCAATAAATATGTATACATGTACATTTAAATACACATTTATTTATTTCATGGGACTTTTATTTCATAATGACACATTTATTTATTTCAAGAGACTTTTATTTCATAATGAGACATTTATTTATTTCAAGAGACTTTTATTTCATAATGACACATTTATTTATTCAAGAGACTTTTATTTATAATGACACATTTATTTATTTCAGGGGACTTGTATTTCATAATGACACATTTATTTATTTCAGGGGACTTGTATTTCATAATGACACATTTCCATTTCTTATATGCAAATGAACGGGCGTGGTTAGCTCACAGATCCAGACCAAAGCAACAGCACCGCAACACTGACTCAATAGCTCTTGTTTCACACTCAGCCTGATTTAGCTCTGGTTCTTCCTGTTTCAGCCACAGCGGAGCCGGCTCTAAACACCGAACACCGGTTCTTAGCTGACCCCACTTGGCTGCCCGGCAAGAACCAAGAACCACGCTCACGTCGGAAGGGGGCGAGATTAACCTGAGCCATAATAACAGTTTATGGCGAGTACGGAAAATGAAAGTTGTAACAAGCAGTAGCGCTGAGCAAAGTGACTAGAAGGCAACCACACACTTATAAAAAAACACACTTTATAAAGTCAGGCAACACTAACCAGGCTTCGTGTGATTCTGTTTATTTGTACCTTACTTTGACCATCCGTTCACTGTTATTGATCGTTGTGGAGAGCAGGCAGAAGTTTTCTTTTGTATTATAGCAGCTATCAGATGGAATCAATACATGGGCTGCCCAGGTTGTCATGTCCGACTATCACAAGTAGAATCATAATGAAAAGGTAAAATGTGCCTGTAGAAAACGGCTTATGCCACAATAGGATAGCAACAAGTAGTCAATATAATCAGTTTAGCTTCGGTTGCTGTTGCATAACTGCGGTCAACTCAGCCGTCTCTCGCGTTCGCTTGGTCAAATCAGCAGCTATTCATTTTTGAGTGCGCAATTAATAGCGCCTTTACGGTAATCGCTGTACAAGAGTACAATAATGGATGTTTTTTTTGCAATACAAGTCATTTGTACCATAAGTTCTTAATAAAACTGACACTGTTTGACTCAGTCCTAGTTTGACTGCTACAATAAAATGAAGTTGGCTACTTTTATTGTGTACTTGTTGAGTAATACTCTATCAAACTCCCTTCCAGAGTACAATCATGCATGTTTTTAGCTATCTTTGATGAGGGATCAAATGATATTTTGCAGTCCGACTGCACCTTTTTGACTCCAATACAGGCATTTGTATATGTTTGGAGAAATTACACAATAAATGGCCCAGATGTGTACACATCGAAATCTTGTAGTGCAGGAAGAAATACACACTGGCTAAGCCTGCAGGTGATATAGGCTTTGTTTTGCAATATTTATTCAAAGGTCACTTATTTAAATAAATACCTGAAATATAGATTATCTCTTATCAAAGATAGCAGAATACATGAAAGAATGTACTCAGGACAGGAGTTTGACCTAGTATTACTCAAAAAGTACACAGTAAAAGTACTTGATTGTACTTGTGGTAGTAGTCCAAGTAGTACGGAGTCCAACAGTAGGCTATCAATTTAACTAAGAACTTTTGGCAAAATACCATTTTATCTCTCATCAAAGATAGCAAAAACATGCATTATTGTACTCGGGAAGGGAGTTTGACAGAGTATTACTCAAAAAGTACACAATAAAAGTAGGCCTACTTCATTGTATTTGTGGTAGTAGTCTAACAAGTACTGAGTCCAACAGTACCAATTTTATTAAGAACTTATGGCTAAAAATTATTTTATCTCTCATCAAATATAGCAGAAGTGGCATGATTTTGTTCTCAGGAGGGGACTTTGAGAGAGTATTACACAGTAAAAGTAGCCTACTTCATTTTATTGTAGCAGTCAAACTAGGACTGAGTCAAACAGTGTCAGTTTACCGTAAAGCGCTATTAATTGCGCACTCAAAAATGAATAGCTGCTGATTGACCAAGCGAACGCGAGAGACGGCTGAGTTGACCGCAGTTATGCAACAGCAACCGAAGCTAAACTGATTATATTGACTACTTGTTGCTATCCTATTGTGGCATAAGCCGTTTTCTCCAGGCACATTTACCTTTTCATTATGATTCTACTTCTACTTCAGCTAAGAACCGGTGTTCGGTGTTTAGAGCCGGCTCCGCTGCGGCTGAAACAGGAAGAACCAGAGCTAAATCAGGCTGAGTGTGAAACAAGAGCTATTGAGTCAGTGTTGCGGTGCTGTTGCTTTGGTCTGGATCTGTGAGCTAACCACGCCCCGTTCATTTGCATATAAGAAATGGAAATGTGTCATTATGAAATACAAGTCCCCTGAAATAAATAAATGTGTCATTATGAAATACAAGTCCCCTGAAATAAATAAATGTGTCATTATGAAATACAAGTCCCCTGAAATAAATAAATGTGTCATTATGAAATAAAAGTCTCTTGAAATAAATAAATGTGTCATTATGAAATAACAGTCTCTTGAAATAAATAAATGTGTCATTATGAAATAAAAGTCCCATGAAATAAATAAATGTGTATTTAAATGTACATGTATACATATTTATTGCCACATTTATTTATTTCAGAATGTATTTCATAGGCATAATTATATATATGTATTTATTTAATTATTTATGTATTTATTTAATTTTGGCTTAAATGGCATTCCATACTGAATGTGCATCAAAGTTTTCATATGGAGCCAAATATACCAAAAGATAAATGTAAACAACAGAAGAAGCGATCGAAATGTGTATTTCCTGGTTATCCGTGGCTCCTCAAAGTACACGCCCCTGACACATTCCTGCCGTTATAGAACGTCACGAGTTCCCCGGTGTCACCAGTTAAACGGTAACACCTGCACTGAGAATCCTCAAATACAGAGACAAGTCACTTTGTCCACGCTCCCTGAGACCCTCAAGCCCACATTAATGTTAACAACGCCTCAAAGGGCGGACTCCTGAGTTCCATGGCACTTGGACTATTTACATCATCCAGGGCTCAACACCAGTAAATACACCTCTCTTTATCCGCTCTCCAAGCCTCCAAGGGCGGACTCCTGAGGTCCGTAATGCCCCCCTAACATGACACTTAGACTATTTACATCATCTAGGGAAGCACACCAGTAAATGTAGCCTCATGTAACTTCATATAGGGATTCTTTAATAGTTGTGTGAAGTAATTAAACAATAAGGGGGTATTAAGATCTTTAAATTATAATTTTCCTCTCAAAGAGACTTCGTTGTACACACACACACACAAAACAACATTAAATAATGACATGATATTATAGTGATAACACATAATGTGTAGAAAGAGATCTCCTGTATGGGTTGATTGCGCGTTGATCTGTTGGTAAATGCTCATCTATCATTTTCAACCAAGCAGCATGAGGTCAAATTTAATAAGTAATAGTTTGTCACGATTTTACGGGGAAAAAGTCAGAGCGCAATGTCACATCTTAAAGACAGCTTGAACTGGATAGATGGTTAGTCTTTTTTCAAACATACCATATGTTCTGCATGTTAGTATATTTGGCCAAATCGGGTTAGGCCCCACTGCCCCACTCCCTCAATAGGGAAGTCACGCTTTGGGAAGAGGTGTTTAATTTCACAGATCTGACTTGATTGCTGTTGTGATGGCTGAAGGAAGAGGGACGGGGGAGGAAAATTCAGAGGGTGAAGAAGCAGAAAGATAACTTGTTTGTAAAACGGCAGCACGTCAGTTTCAGGAAAGATGACACGCATGACATGCCCAATATCCTGAAGCCCTACAAAAAAAAAAGTATATTGTGTTGAAAATATCGCAAAAAGCCATAATATTGTATAATGTAATAGTTGCATGTTGTATTTTGATACAAATCACTGTATATTCAAAAATATAATGGAGAGAAAAAAATATATATATATCACAGTATGTTGAAAAATATGAAAAAAGTAATGTTGTGTTAAAATAATATGAAAGAAATCAAAAGTAAAGCATCTAAAAACATATATTTAAAAAAAGTAATGTTAGTCAAGTCAAGTTATCAAAACTGCATTGTTTCATCGAAACAGTGTTAAAATCACAAACTCTCCATTTAGAGTTTGATTCTTGAAGAAAACTCAATTCATTACAAATGAATGAATATTTTACCAAGTTATATAGTTTTCCATACATAAACGTGTATCTTACAGTTCCTTTGTGAGAGAATTACGCACAAATTGCAGTATTTTATCTGTTTTATGTGCACTGTTGGAGGAGCCTGTGACCTATGTTTTTCATTGACATATCTACACTGTAGCTAATGGGCATATGCCATAAATCCTTGAAACTTGAAACTTAAAATGATCAGAAACTGCATTGTCTCACTGAAAACAGCTCTAAAGAAAACCCAATTCCATACAAAGTACTTAACTTTCTACCAGTTGTAGAGTGGTGCTTACTTCAAAAGTGTATCTAAAGTTGCATCACTTATGTGACATACAAGAATAGTGTGTGACAGACAAAAGATGTCCTGTATGGGTTGATTGCGCACGGACATAAACGCTAGTAAAGTCTAATCTGACGGGAGAGACCCGCTGTTGCTGACGAGTCGACACGTAGCTCTGCATGTTCCCTACAGCTGGTGAGCGGAACAAAACACACACGTAGCTATTTTAATTACCTCTCAAACTACCTAAACTAGTTATAGATATGTTTTAGTTTTACTGTCGGGTCACTCATTTATTGGACCCGCGAGCTGCATGATACTGGCGTGTTGTCAGGAGAGGGGAGAACAGTCCGTTTATTATTCCCGTGTTATTGTAAATTACTGTACACGTTTTGAATAGTTAATTAATCTACTATAATTAGTTGGTTTAATATCGAATCATATCAGTTTGTTTCAAAGCTCATTAAATAACATAGAAGACCTTTAACTGGCACTTGTTGACGGGGGAGACCCTGTGCTGCTGCTGACGGGGGAGACCCGGTGCTGCGGACTATTCGACATGCATCTCTGCATGCGTTGAGCGGAACAAAACACACTCTTCAGATATCACACGTAGCTATTTTAATTACCTCTCAAACTACCTAAACTAGTTATAGATATGTTTTAGTTTTACTGTCGAGTCACTCATTATTGGACCCACGAGCTGCATGATACTGGCGTGTTGTCATGAGAGGAGGGAGAGCGCCCCCGTTTTATTATTCCCGTGTTATTGTAAATTACTGTACACGTTTGAATAGTTAATTAATCTACTATAATTAGTTTGTTTAATATCGAATCATATCTAATTTTGTCCGTAAGATTTAAACTGTAACGGCCCTGCTGACCGGACAGGATGAGGAGGAGGGGGTGAGAGGGGGGGCTGAGGAGGGGGGTGGGGGCGACAGGGCGGATGTGAAACCTGCTGTAAGGGGGGAGGAGGGGTGGGTTGAGAGGGTGGGGGCTGAGCGGGGTGGGGGCTGAGAAGGGTGGGGGCTACCTGAGAGGATGTAACACCTGTATGTGAGGGGGAGGGGGGTGGGGGCTACCGGGGAGGATGTAACACCTGTACGCGATAACACCTCGAACAAAGGGGCTCATTAGCATATCAAAGGGGGCTCATTAACATAATTAGGGGCGGGACTTAGAAGGTGTGACCTGTCACTTTTTTATGCATACTAATGAGATTGAAGCGGGATTGGTAATACTACTTTCATCATATAAAGTGTGACATGTAAAACCTTTTATGCAATTGACAGTGATAAAGGGATTTGGTTTTCATTAATGGAGGAACAATTTAGTAAATTCTTCAAGTAATTCCAGAAATTAACTTTATTATTTCATTTCATTTCATTAGAGGAAGTATGCAGGAGAAAATGGAAGTCACTGAGGGACAGATTCAGAAAGGAGAAAACAAGGGAGAAAGAGGCAAAGAGAAGCGGGGCAGGGTCATCCGGGGGAAATATAGAGTGGCGAAGTCCCTCCCCTTCCGGTGGACCTCCATGGGACCTTATTTCGGAAAAATTATGTATTGAAGTCAATGGAGAGAGAAAGATTATCTTTCGATCCCGTTTGAATTGTGCCACGAATTACACATATGATGTTTGTCAATTTAAAAGATAATTTTGCAAGTCAAAAAAAAAAAATGTGTCGTAAAACTGTGAAGTAACACATTTGTTTTGTGAAACGCTCAATGAACTACATCTCTGGTCAACAACACACGTCACCAAGATGGCCGTCACTACTGTCTTGTCAACAAAACGATTGACTATCCTCACTATCACCACAATGAAACACGTCCTGAAGAATGTCATGCAAAGCTGCCTGCCTGCCTTCCTTTGATTCTCTCTGAACTGCCTGGTCGTTTTAATGTTTAATGTCAACCATTTGTGCAGATAGCATGAAGTAGAGAAGATCGCCGATGCTAATGTTAGCGTTAGCATTTTCCCCCGGGCTTAAATGGTGTATTATAGAATGATCACACCGGTGACAGTACTATTCAAAGGGTTCACGAAATACTACTACTACTCTTACTGTTTAACATTTTGGGTTACTTAATGTTACTTCATGTTAAGGCTAATAAAAATGACAAGGCTGTAATGCTAACTAACGTGCTAGCTACTAGCTAGGTAGCTAACTTGATCAAGCCACTCCTGGTCCTTTCATCAGACGGGAAGCAAAAGAACGAGCAAGACCCATTGCTGGTATAATAACAACCTGGTACTAAGCACACAGGCATCTTGTTAAAGTTATCTTATCTTAGCCAGCGCCATATAGATAGATTATATCTATATTGCGCTGATCTTAGGTATCTGAATGGTGGAGGAAAACAATTGTGACATCACTTACGCGACTCTGGGATTTGTAGTCTTTCTAGTTACGTATTTTTCATAGTCTTATATTTCAACAGTTTTACGACAAACACTTTTTTGACATGGAAATTATTTTTTAAGATTGACAAACATCATATGATGGCACAATTCAAACGGGATCGAAAGATAGTTTTTCTCCCCATTGACTTCAATGCATAATTTTTCCGAAATAAGGTCCCATTACCCGGAAGTAGGTGGGCGTGACTTCGCCACTCTATAAGCCCTGGCGTTTCACGGCAGTGATGGGGTTTTTAACCCCATTTATCATTGACCGTGAGACGTCCAGCAATGTCCCCCGGCAAACCCTGCCTCCATCCAACCTGGTGCCAGAGGCAGAGAGCCAGCTAGAAAGCCAGCCAACAGTCAGCCAGCCAGCCGACAGTCAGCAAGCCCAGGCAGGGGAGACAGGACAGGAGGAGGAGGCGATTGTAGAGGACCGGGACCGGGGAAAAAGGAGAAGGGGAAGGGAGATGTCCTCCTTTGAAAAAGGCTTGATGTCAGCCATCAGTCCTTTGTTCATGCCACCACCACCACCTCAACCTCATCCTCCACCTCCACCACCCCCACCAGTAGTGGTGTTGGTGGAGGATGAGGATGAGGAGCCTCTTGCCTGCCATGCGAAGGCTGTCGATTGCAAAGAGGAAAAGAGTGCGATTTGAAATATACAAAGCATTTTTGAGGCAGAGCAGGAGATGGAAGAGAACTGATTTTTTTTTTTGTAATTCACACACATACTACACCACACTACATGTTTTACACTTATCCACTCATCACACACTTACATAAATAAAAGTTATTAAAAAGTATGTTATGTCTATACTGTGTCTTCACTTGTTCATGTGGTTTGTCAGTTGCAACATAGCAGAAGCTTCATGTATGTTGATATATAATGTGCTGTCTTCTGTACAATTGTCCATTTGAAAACCTATTGAAATTATGAGTGGTTTATCAGTAAAAACAGGGCTGAAGGAAAAAGGTTGTTAGCAATATCATAATATCAATTCAAGAAACATGTTTATTAGGAATGTTGTATTTTTAAATGGCTCATTTGGAATATTTGCTTTTTAAAGAAAATATGGGTAGCTCTTAAAAGAGCTTTTGGTTTGGAGGCTCTTAAAAGAGCCATGGTGACCCTACACCACATACTGCTGCCATGGCACTGCACCCTCCTCATTAAAATAGGAGCAGAAGTTCTCCCGCAGTTGGAGCGATCTGCGTGTGGCATTGTTGGAGCCCATCCTCGGTGCATCACACAGGGTTGGAGTATCTGGAGCTTCATCCGTGGAGTCCTCGAGAGATGTGCGTGTTTTCCTTCCCATTATCTTCCTGCGGAGGAAGTTGTGCAACACACAGGCGGCCTTCACACACAACTCTGTTACCTCCGGGCTGGTGGTAATGACACGCCTGAACATTCTCCACCGAGATGAGAGGATGCCAAACGCACATTCAACCACCAACCGGGCCCGGCTGAGGCGGTAGTTGTACATCCTCCTCTCGCGTGTGATCTGGCGTCCAGGGAATGGACGCAGCAGGTTGTCCAGCAGCGGAAAAGCTTCATCTCCAACAAAGACATGGGGAAGAAGGCCCAGCCGCTCTGCTCCTGGGATGACGGTGTCAGGTGGTAGCTGCAGACTGCCATCTCGAGGCTCTCTCCAAAAGCAGAATTCCGCAGGCTCCCACTGTCGCTGCTCCTTCCAAATCCTCCAACATCCACTACCCTGAAGAGGTACTGGGCATCCACGACAGCCAGTAGTACCAAGGAGTGGGTGGACTTGTAATTGAAGTAGAGGGACCCAGAATTTGCTGGAGCCTGGATCACCACGTGCTTCCCATCAATGGCACCAACACAATTTGGAAAGTTCCAGATCTCCTGAAACTCAGCAGCGATGGCTCTCCAGTCCTCCATCTGTGGTACCGGCATGGTCTCCTCAACCAGGGCGGTCCAGATGGCACCCGCAACCTCCCTGACGATGACAGCCACTGTTATATGACCAACCCTATAGCTGAATGCTATGGTCCTGTATGAGTCACCGGTTGCCAGGTACCTGAGAAAAAAAGTAATATACATGATTTAAAAAATAAAACAATTTCAGACCCCACACACACACAGACACACACACAGACCACAGACACCACACAGACCACCACACAGACCACAGACACCACACCACACACACACACACACACACACACACACACACACCACACACACCACCACACACACACACACACACACACACACACACACACACACACACACACACACACACACACACACACACACACACACAGGGGAGCAATACTGTGTTAACCTAGCTATCTTAATTAATGTTATCCATCTGAACTAAATCACAGACTTCATTCATCATTCATCCATGGCATGCATTCTCTCTCTTTCTATACAGAGTCAGATTAAAGAAGTAGAAATACACAAAACATACCGTAGGCAGATGGCGAGTCGCTCGGCGGGTCCGATTGACAAACGCATGTTGGTGTCCGCCTTTGTTATCAGTGGACCCACTTTGCCGAGCAACTCGTCGAAATGGCCTTTGCTCATTCTGAAGTACTGCAGAAACAGTTCGTCATCCAGACGGAGCTCTTGGACCAGAACGTGGTATTCTCCCCGTTGCAGACGTTTTCGGAGTATCGGATGTACCCAACAGCGACGCACACGACGTCGCCTCCCGAGATACAATGCATATACCAATGCCACCCTTGCTACCAAACCGGCATCCATTTTGGCTAGAGTGGATAGAAGAACCGGGCTTTTTTGCTTTGTATGTCCGGGGCGGGATATTCATGTGATTGGTTGTTGGTCGCGTTGCTCGCGGAAACTCCCAAGCTCAAGACACGCCCACCGCCAAGCGGCAACGCACGCCGCCGTGTGTAGGCTGCGTTAGGGTTAAAGATGCATTGGGCAGAACTACTTATATTCCCAAATCCCCTAGCTATCCAGCTAGCCGACAAGGCCTCCCCCCTCCAGTACCTGCCGTTCTAGTAAATGGTTGTTATGACTGTCCCCCACAAATTAAATAATCTATCGATTAGATTTATGATTAGAAAATTATAAAAGTAGGGTCGACAGGTGGATATTATCCGGCTGAACAAACGTGCATTTATCTAACAGGTTAGTTTTCCACAGATCTTATTTCGAGCTATTTTCCAAAACCCTATGGAAAAATCCCATTGCTTTTTTGTCGAGGGAACCCAAGCGCAGCTTACTTCCGGGTTTTAGGACGTGTCACTGCACCACTATAACACACATGCATCAACCTCACAGCGGGCGGAACTTGTCATAAAGTCCGCGAAAATAAAGCCCACCCATTTAGTGGGAAGATATGATTGGTCAATTGTACTGTCATTTGACATTACTCTCTCATTGAGTTACTATAGCGGGCCCTCTGTGAATGTACAGAGGGACCAACAAGCTCTCCCGTCTTCACATAACTCGCAGAGACGGCATTTAACCCTTCACATTTCTGTGAAGGGAACAGAAACTGAACAGGCAGATTCGAAGGATTTATTTCTTTGGAAATGTTATTGTAAATACAATTAAATCAAGTTATTTTGGTCAAACTAATGAAAAATATAACTAAACAAATATTTTAATAACCCTAACCCTTTTTTTTAATGTTTTCAAATATAATTTTTTAGAATATCTTAGGCCCTCAGAGAGGGCCCTGACGGCTCGCCACTGCTCTAACCTTTCCTTCCCCTCTCACCTAATCCTAATTTTCCAAATTTTAAATCCCTCCAACCTAACCCCTCCCCCTTCTCTCTATCCTAACCACTCCCTACCTCCCCTAAACTCCTTAAAACCTTATGCATTACACTTTCAAAAATAATCTATGCTGCAGCCCACTGACATGGTTTGAAATCAATATATTATCCAATTTGTGACCCCCCACAGGACTTAAAAAGCACCTAACTAGATCATGAAAATCCCCAAAATCTCGGAGGGAACCCCCTAGCATGTTTGAACCTCGGTATTTAGGAAATCCTGGATACGGCCCTCCACTCAGTGATCCGGTTGAGTGCGTTCGGTGCTCCGGTCCCACAAACAGTTGACGAAATGTAGCATTAGTGTTTTAAAGATAAATGTGACGGCTATATTAATGTTGTGGAATTAATGTAAAAGGCAGTAACAATGTGTAGCCTACTTGCTCCACGTGGCTTTAAACCTGAATAACGTCACCTGTATCGTGCAAGAGGGTCTAGCTGGATTGTTAAAAATGGCCACTGATATTTATCTGAAGCTTAAAGTATATATCTTTCAATTTGTGTCTTTATTGCACTTAAATGCCTTTAATAATTATGAGTTTCAGTATTTAATTGTGTGCATTTAGACGGCTGTGTACCATTTTAATTCATTGAAGATTTTCTTAGTGGTGATTTTTTCAAAGGTACCGTAATTTTCGGACTATAAGCCGCGACTTTTTTCCCATTTTTCGACCCTGCGGCTTATATAACGGTGCGGCTAATCTATGGATTTTACAGCTCCGACGACTTGCTCTGAAAACGGAGGAACAAAACAACAAACGAGTGAAACAAAGCGTATATTAAAGCCCGGGAAATATACCGTTTTGACGCTGTTTCAGGAGCGCCTCTAACATTGTTTTGAAGGCCTGTTGCTAGCGGGGGATGCTAGCGGGGGATCCTCGGGCTAGCCCTGTAGACACCGGGCCGAGAGAGCGCAAGGGACCGGGACAGGAGCTCCGCGGGATAACGACCAGGTTTGACTGAACCTGCCAGTCCTATCTTATAACACAAAGAAGACGTAACCTCTCCTAAGTTTGAAAGTTGAAAAGTTTGTGTGTCTGAAACGCTATGTGATACAGTACAGTTTACACAGCACAGTACATGTTCTGTAGCTACTATTGCACTAAATGGTAACACTTGAATACGTTATGCAAATATGCAACTTGTTTGGTGAAATGTTAATAAATGGGAGCTTCCTCAAACAGCCATCTCTTTCCCGACAATCCCCTCTGTGCACGAACCCTTACATATGGTAATTAAACATTAAAACACCTGCGGCTTATAGTCCAGTGCGGCTTATATATGTACACATCATTCAATTTAGCTGCTGCGGCTTATATTCAGGTGCGCTTTATAGTCCGGAAATTACGGTAATTTGTTTTCACAGATAATGGAAAGAAGAAGAAAAGCAAAATGATCAACTGGTATGTATCAAATGAATGTACACTTAAAATTTAACACACTTTTAGTAGCTGTGACAATAAAACTTTATATCAAAAAACATTTTATAACCACCATTTTTTTTTATTTATATATATATACCAAAACATAAAAATAAAAAAATAACGAGTCACCGCCAGAATTCAAGTTTGATATTTAATTTGTGCGATATGTGTGTCCCGGAAATACACTTACACACACACCTACACAACACATTGTTACCCTAATAAAATATACAATATAGACTTTATTGTATTGTGTGAAAGCCTGCAAATGTTTGTAGGAAAAGTTGCGTACAATTGTGGATGCCTTCCAGCTGGACACCTGATCTCCAGGGCGGGGTAGTGATGTATGAATACGGCCCAGTCACAGGGCTTTCACCTGGGGCTGACTGGAGAGACCCACTCCAGGGACAGTGTGGCAGTGGGGAGTTTGAACGGGGCGGTACACCTGTCTCTTAAGGCAGCCCTGGTGAAAGCCCTGTTACTGCGCTAAATACCTTAGTTACATCACTGCACCACTCCTTTCCTGCAGGGAGACATCCATACTCTCCCCAAAAAGATTGCACTTGGAGCGGGCAAGTAGGGCTCACTCCATGCTCTGGACCGAGGAAAATCATCTCCAGTCAGCCCCAGGTGAAAGCCCTGTGACTGGGCCGTATTCATACATCACTACCCCGCTCTGGAGATCAGTGTCCAGCTGGAAGGCATCCACAATTGTTCGCGACTTATCCTACAAACATTTGGAGGCTTTCACACAATACAATAACGTCTATAATATATCATATTAGGGTCTTTGCTGTTGTTTTACAACAGCGATGTCTGGTGTGTAGGTGCGTCTGTATGAGATTCAAAAACAAATAATGTTTTCTGATTTTGGATTTGAATAGGAAAAAAATCAATGATACACGGATTGACATTGAACCCGAAATTGTGAAGCTTACTGCTTGGCAAGGGAAATATTATGCCTAATGTGCTGTAAATAATACATACTAGTTTCAGGTTTGTTAGTACAAGTAACTAAGGGTCTCCAGTGACAGGGCTCAGTTAATAATAACTATGTATCACTTTAACATTAATTATCCCAGAGCTGAGTGGTGCCATATAGAAGAAACCGTTGTTTTGTATATCACAACCATCAAGGTCTGTAATAAGAGCATGATGTTTGTAAAAAATACCGTTCAGTTGACAAAGACAGTCCAACCTTGCAAATGTTTGATGGCTTAAAGTGGACCTATTATGCTATATTTGAAAATATATTGTATGGCCATACCTATACAAAACATGTCTGTGAAGTTTTTTGCTTAAAATACCAAACAGATCACCCATTATAGCCATGCCTCATACTGCTCATACACCTCTTTTGCAGCCCTGTTGCAAACAGGCTGATTCAAATGGAAGCGCTGCTGCTAGCCACGCCCCTTTGTAGCATCACAAAGCTTTCCCCTGCTAGAGATTTATACCGGGAGAAGCTCAGCTAAAAGCTGCGGTGATTAAATGCCATGTTATGCTCCTAACCACTTCAAGCTATATTTCTGAAACAGTATGGAGCTCAAACCTTTCTCTCTCGCAGGGTTTACCACAAGGACATTACGTTACACATATTCTCCCCAGTAGCCTACAGCGTTAGCTCCATGTTTAGCTCTGTGTTTACATTAGCATGCTTGGTAATGTAAACACACAGCATATTACTCCAAAACACGCCGCGCATTGTTTCTGATACAGCACATAGCTTGACATGTTCTTTCTTAAGTGTTTACCGCTAGAACAGTGCCATTATATGTATTATATATATAGCAACTTTACTCTAAGCCTCCAGCAGACATCCTGCTGAATACACAGACACACAGCTGCGACTGTATACGGCAGGGGTATTCAACTAAAATTCAACGAGGTCCAGTTAGAGAAAATGTCCCCATGCAAAGGTCCGGAACTTCAAAATGTCTAACTTGCTTTATGAATTAGTGTGATATATTGAAGTAGCCTGCAGCTTTATCAACGTCTGCATGTAATCAACAAAGGACTGCCAATCAAATAAAGAAAGTACAATTCATAAACAACAACATGTATTGTCAATTAACATTGAACTATGTACAGTAAAATACTGTGGATATGTGTAATGTTCCTCTCTGGCTGCATTTAAAAATAAAATAGAGAAATAAATAAAATAGCTTTGTTAACCGTTTCACATCATGACTTAACAGTTTCAGACGATTATAGAACAATATCAGTCTTTACACATCATAACAATTGAACAGCTTTAAAGTTTCTCTTTCTTTCCCTCTTATATGCAGTCCCTCACTCACTTTTTTTAATTCAGTGCGAGAATTGAGCTTGAGCTTGTCCTGCCAGGAGTTTAAATCTGGGCTGAAATGGTGTCAGGGCCATTCTCATACACACATGCAGGTGCTCATTGGTTAGCCTCGGTTAGCCTGCGCTGGAACGATATTTATTTTTTGTGACCTCAGTTCTGACTTGAGAGGAATGTTTGGTCAAACACTTTGTGTTTTGTCTCATAGTGGTGTTTTGGCACTTTTAATGAGCGCCACGGTCTCTGAACAAATGAGACACACTGGTTCTGTGCTCCCAGTGGGCCGGATGAACATTAATGAGTCCGTCCACCAGGGTTAAAAGCTCTGTTCTCACTGTCCACTTTCCTCTTCTTGGAGAGCGCCATGTGTAATTATTTGTCTCTCCCTGTCTGCCGCTAACACGCCTGTTCACTCTCCTCTCCGTCTTCTCTGCCTGTATCGCTAATTATTCTCTTCACTCACTTTCCTCTCCACTGCTCTCTGCCGCTCTCTCGTCTCTTCTTCTGTGTTTCTCTCCCTGTATCGCTCACTCGTCTCTTTCGCCCCCTGTCGGCAGCGGTTAAAATAGAATCGCCCCGTCAAATTGAAATTCCCTATTAATGTATTGATTATAGGTCCGGGTCCGTATAGGTCGGCGTCTGGGTCCGGATCCGGACCGCGGTCCGCCTGTTGCCGACCCCTGGTATACGGAGACGATAGGTTGGGACGTGTCACGTGTGCCGGAGAATATAGGTTGGGACGTGTCACGTGTGCCGGAGACGATAGGTTGGGACATGTCACGTCGGCTGGGTGTCGCCAATGACGTTGCCAATGACGTTATAGGAGCGAAAATTCTGGATCTGCTTGTTAGCACCCCCCTTTCTTTTCTTTTTTTTAGAGATGTGGGTATGGAGGAAAAGAGAGAGGGTTTTGTTTTCTGACACTTTGTGAGTTCCCTGACACACATATTTATGTATAAAAGACATAAAAAAGTGCATTTTGCATAATAGGTCCCCTTTAACCTCTAAAGGACGAGGGGAGACTGTGTCTCAGGGCTTCTTAACATTTATGAAACCTATTAATGTGTAGCACCAGATTAACGGGAAGAATCTCAGCTAACCTGTTCAACCCTGAGCCTGTTTTTCAGGTCTCAGGCTCGAAAATGACATTCGCTGAACTAATGACTATATATTCCCTTCTAAAAGGGTTAAATTAATAATCTTTGGGACCCCAGTGCTTAAGAGGCTAAATGAAGATACGAACCATTTTTACCAAAACAAAACAAGTCTCATAAGAAGCGTCTAAATGATCCCTGAGCGAAAAAATGCAAACTGACTTTGGCACAGAACTCAAGATAAAGATACCCTTATTACTTATCGTAACTGCACATACAATATATCCGATTAAAGCTGAGACTCCACAGATTATATAGGTATAGTATCATCACTGAGCGATCCAAACTCGCAACAGGGGAAGCAAACACAGACATCACAACATATACCTTTACGGAGCATTTACGGGAGATCGTTTCACCTTAGCTGTCATTCTGATCAAAAGTCGTGTTCAATGGCATTAAAACGATAAAACGCTGCTGCGGGGTTAATCCATAGTGTCCAATTAATGTGTCTGTCGCTTTGAAAAAATTATTTATAATCCATAATTCAATTTTTATGAAAAAATCGAAGAAAAAAAGTTAGCTGCTAATGGTAGCCACCAGAGTGTATGCAGCTTCCGGTTTTGGTCACTCTCACTCCTTATTTGGTAACCTGTGTGTGTGTGTGTGTGTGAAACTTTCCCTCAATTCCATTGGCTCTAGCGGTTATAAAGAGATTTCATTCATCAAAATCGACCAAGGGGGGCCAGAGATATGGAAAATCCACCCAATGACCCCAGAAGTGGTTCTTTTTTGCTAATCTCTTTTTTTTTTTGGACGGACACTATAATTTAATTTTTTTTACTGTGTTCAATCTGAATTTACTTTAAAATAAAAACATCTATATTGATTCTGACACTTCTACATCCAACTCACAGATGTAACCTTGCTTTGCTTTGAGAAAAAAGATTATTAATTTAACCCTTTTTAGAGAAAAACAGGCTCAGTGCTTAACAGTTTAAATATACACTTGCATTTGGGCAATTTACGGCCCGTCCACACGGCAGCGTGCGTTGAAGCTTCAAAGCTTCTGCCCGTTCACTTTGAATGGGGTGACGTCACGCTTCGCCGAACTGCATTGTGGGAGCGTCGCTACGCGTTGCTCGCTGCAAAAGTTGAGCAATGTTCAACTTTTTAAGCTTCGACGGAAGCATCAGCCAATCAAATCCCGTTTATGCAAATCTGCCAGTACAAGTGCTAGCCAATCAAACCGCGTGTATGCTGCGAGCCATACCGCAGTCATTTCCTCATGTTCCAAAAAATGGAGGATAAATAATCATAGCAGTAGGGAATCACCCGGTCTTATACGATCAGTCCCTGTTCACCTACCGGGATACAAACCGGAGGAGCCAGGCATGGAGGGAGGTGGCAGAGATAGTGGGTGAAACTGGTAGGTTTTCGCCTGTTTGGGGAGTTTATATCCAGTGTACTTCGTTTTAACATTGAATGGACAGCTAGCAGGCATATACAGTATATTTAGCTAGCATGGAATGTTGCATAAAATAGCACCATAGACATTAATGTCATCAATTATATATATTATTATTATATTATATATATATTGTATCTCATCATATAAAGTGTGACATGTAAAACCTTTTATTATGCAATTGACAGTGATAAAGGGATTTGGTTTTCATTAATGGAGGAATCATTTAATAAATTCTTCAAGTAATTCAAGAAATTAAGTTTATTATTTCATTTCATTAGAGGAATTGTGCAGGACTAAGTGGAAGTCACTGAGGGACAGGTTCCGCAAGGAGAAAACAAGGGAGAAAGAGGCTAAAAGAAGCGGGCAGGGTCGTCAGGGGGATATAAGCCCTGGCGTTTCACGGCAGTGATGGGGTTTTTAACCCCATTTATCATTGACCGTGAGACGTCCAGCAATGTCCCCCGGCAAACCCTGCCTCCATCCACCTGTGCTACTCCTGACCCTGCTGCCAGAGGAAGAGAGCCTGCTGCCAGAGGAAGAGAGCCAGCTAGATGACTGTCAGCCAGCCAGCAGCCAGCAAGCCAGCAGCCAGCAAGCCGAGGCAGGGCAGACAGGGCAGGAGAGTGTTGAGGACCGGGGAAAAGAAAAAGGGGAAGGGAGATGTCGCCCTTCGAGAAAGGGTTGCTGTCAGTCATCGGTCCATTTTGTATGTCTCGTCCTCCACCACCCACAACAGTGGTGGTGGAAGACGAGGACGAGTTTTTTTTTCGGAGCCTCTTGCCTTCCATGAGAAGGCTGTCAAATGCAAAGAGGGCAAAAGTGAGATTTATTGTACTAGCTATTTATGAGTCAGAGCAGGAGTTGGAAGACGACTGATTTTGTTGTTGTTATTCACACATACTGATCCACACTACATGTTTTTACACTCATCACTGCACACACTTCACTCACAATATTACACAAATAAAAGTTATTAAAGTATGTTATGGCTATACTGTGTATTCACTTGTTCATGTGGTTTGTCAGTTGCAACATACCAGAAGCTTCATGTATGTCGATAATATAATGTGCTGTCTTCTGTAATTGTTCATGTGAAAATCTATTGAAGTTATGAGTGGTTTATCAGTAAAACAGGGCTGAAGGAAAAAGGTTGTTAGTCATATCATAATATCAATTCAAGAAACATGTTTATTAGGAATGTTTTATTTTGAAATGGCTCATTTGGAATATTTGCTTTTTAAAGAAAATATGGGTAGCTCTTAAAAGAGCTTTTGGTTTGGAGGCTCTTAAAAGAGCCATGGTGACCCTACACCACATTCTGCTGACATGGCACTGCACCCTCCTCATTGAAATAGGAGCTGAAGGTCTCCCGCAGTTGGATGGCTCTGTGTGTGGCATTGTTGGAGCCCATCCTCGGTGCATCATGCAGGGTTGGAGTAGCTGGAGCTTCATCCGTGGACTCCGTGATAGGTGTGCGTGATCTCCTTCCTATCGTCTTGCTGCGGAGGAAGTTGTGCAACACACAGGTGGCCTTCACACACAACTCTACTACCTCCGGGCTGGTGGTAATGACACGCCTCAACATTCTCCACTGAGATGAGAGGATGCCAAACGCACATTCAACCACCAACCTGGCCCGGCTGAGGCGGTAGTTGAACATCCTCCTTTCACGTGTGAGGTGACGTCCAGGGAATGGACGCAGCAGGTTGTCCAGCAGCGGAAAAGCCTCATCTCCAACAAAGACATGGGAAGAAGGCCCAGCTGCTATGCTCCTGGGATGACAGTGTCAGGTGGTAGCTGCAGACTGCCATCTCTGAGGCTCTCTCCAAATGCAGAATTCCGCAGGCTCACACTGTCGCTGCTCTTTCCAAAGCCTCCAACATCCACTACCCTGAAGAGGTACTGGGCATCCACGACAGCCAGCAGTACCAAGGAGTGGGTGGACTTGTAGTTGAAATACAGGGACCCAGAATTTGCCGGAGCCTGGATCACCACGTGCTTCCCATCAATGGCACCAACACAATTTGGAAAGTTCCAGCGCTCCTGGAACTCAGCAGCGATGGCTCTCCAGTCCTCCGTCTGTGGTACCTGCATGGTCTCCTCAACCAGGGCGGTCCAGATGGCACCGGCAACCTCCCTGACGATGACAGCCACTGTTGAATGCCCGACCCTATAGCTGAATGCTATGGTCCTGTATGAGTCACCGGTTGCCAGGTACCTGAGAAAAAAAGTAATATACATGAATTTAAAAAAACAAACAATTGCAGACCACACACACACACACACACAGACACACATACCTATTTATTCTCTTTTCCACACATATGCCATGTACACAGGGGAGCAAGACTGTGTTTACCTAGCTATCTTAATTAATGTTATCCATCTGAACTAAATCACAGACTTCATTCATCATTCATCCATGGCATGCATTCTCTCTCTTTCTATACAGAGTCAGATTAAAGAAGTAGAAATACACAAAACGTACCGTAGGCAGATGGCGAGTCGCTCGGCGGGTCCGATTGACAAACGCATATTGGTGTCTGCCTTTGTAATCAGTGGACCCACTTTGCCGAGCAACTCGTCAAACTGGTCTTTGCTCATCCTGAAGTACTGCTGAAACAGTACTCCATCAGACGGAACTCTTGGACCAGAATGTGGTATTCCCCCGTTGCTGACGTTTTTTCTTTATGGAATGTACCCAACAGCGACGCACACCACGTCGCCTCCAGCGATACAGTGCATAAATCAAAGCCACCCTTGCTACCAAACCGGCATGCATTTTGGCTATAGTGGAGAAGAAGAACCAGGCTTTTTTGCTTTCTATGTCCGGGGCGGGACATTCATGTGATTGGTTGTTGGTCGCGTTTAACCCCCCAAGCTTCAGCCACGCCCACCACCAAGCGTCAACGCACGCCGCCGGGCCATTTGTTTTGTCTTTGAATCATGAAAATAGATAGTTTTTTATCATGGGTTTAAAAACTAAAGTATTGCTTTTAAAGATGAGATTTGTACTATGACGTTTCCAACTGATTTTGATTTCAAACTTTTTCTTTTAACAGAATGTTGGTACCGATGAGGGCTCGGACTCAGGTGGTGAGTGGAGCGAATATGTCCCTTGGCAGAGCTCCTCGGACAGCGAAGGCTGCAGTAACGGTGAGGGTCCAAGTCAGCCGCCAGATCATATAGTGGCTAAAAATCACGTAAATAAGATTGGCACCAGCCACCCTCAAAAAATGATGCTGATGAACAGAAAGTTGAGAAAGATGTTGAGAAGGGGTCTAAAATAACAGTGAAGAGCTGCACCAAGGGAGACAAATGAAAATGGGACAAAAAGTATCACTGCATCTATTGCAAACTCCCACAAAGTAAAATTGCACGTAATTTGGAAAGAAAGCACCACAGAGAAGAACAAGTTGCAAAAGCAACATGCTTACCAAAATCCTCCAACAAAAAGACGTCTGTTGTGTGACGGCCCCAGAGCCTGTGGCCGGTTAGTGTGCGTTTGTGTTGCAGGTCCTGTGATGGGGGTGGAGCTGAGGAGGCCAATCAGCTTAACTGGGGACACCTGGCCAGCACCCCAGGTTCTACTTAAGCCCAGCTGCCCGGAGTCACCGGGGCCATCGCGACTCTCTCTGGGGCTGACGTGGGAAACTCTCGCCGGGATCCCTTCCCCTCGCCCAGCCTCTCATTTTACGTTTAGAGATCGTTCGCAGAACCCACTGCAGTGTCACTTTCTGAGTTGCCACAAAAAATGTGCCGTTGTTTTTTTGGAAACCCTTGTACGTCTCCATCTCTTTTCGTTGTGGCCTGCGAGCCGGTCATAACAGTTGTTGGATCAACTTCGTTATAAGGGTGACTACAACCATAACATAGCTGTCTTGCAGTCAGGACAAGGGGAGTTGGTGACTTCTAGGCAACCATCAGAAGAAGCGGATCCACGTGGATACTTGCCCTGCAACTATTGCTACGGGTTTTTCATAAAAAGTGAGCTGTGGAAGCATGTGGCCTACCTCAGGAAAAATCGCAGAAAAGGAACAGAGTCCAAGCTGCAGCTTCGTGTCTTGTTCCTGTTAAAGGAAATGCAACAGAGAGATGTTCAAAAATACTTTCCAGAATGCTGCAGGATGACGTGTCTCGAGGTAAAATCTGATCCACTTATACAGTATGTGGGTATGGGGACAGATTGTTGGAGAAGCATGGTAGCGATGCTTCTAAAGATGGGTATGCAAGTCAAACAATGAGGAAACTGGGAAGGTTTGTCATAGCTGCAAAGACACTTAACACATCGGTGAAAACACTTCAGGATATCTTGGTTCCTCCGATGTTCAAGTTGGCTGTTGATGCAGCTAAAAAGGCTTCTGGCTACACAAAAGCAAAGTTCCGTTATGATCGGCCATCTCTTGCTCTAAAATGGACACACTCTGAAGACACTTGGGGATATATTAATAGGGCAATATGTCGAAGGAGAATGAGGCAGCTGCCAACAGGGTGAGGAGCTTCCTGGGTCTAGTCAGCTCAGAGTGGAACCATTATGTTTCACATAGGGCAAGGACTAATTTAGAAGAAAATAAATGGAACAGAAAATAAATGATTCCTCTCACTGAGGATGTACTCAAGCTTCAGAAATATTTGAAGTCTGTGGAGGAAGATGCAAGCGAGAAACTCGCCGAAGGTCCTGATCCCAAAGCCTACAGAATGCTGAGTGAAACCATCCTGTCACAAATCATACTGTTCAATCGCCGGCGCCAAGGCGAGGCAGCTAAAAATTCTGCTTGATACTTATCACAGCAAAAACACAGAGGATTTGAATGAGGATGTGATGCAGTGCCGTTCCAAATTGGAAAGAGACCTGAGTAAGGAGTTCACAAGACTTGTGATTAGAGGGAAAAGGGGTCGAAAGGTACCTGTGCTTCTGACAAAGCAGATGACCAAGTCACTGGATCTCCTTCTTGAAAACAGAATGCAAGAAAATGAAATTCTAGAAACAAACATCTATGTCTTTGCTAGAGCAAACTCAGACTCCAACATCCGAGGTTCGGACTGTCTCAGAAAATGTGCTCAGTTGTGTGACGCCAAACATCCTGAGACCCTGACCTCCACTCAGCTGAGGAAACAAATAGAGACTCTGATTCAGATAATGAACTTACAGGATCATGAGATGGATCAGGTTGCTAAATTCATGGGACACGACATAGCGAGTACTACCGCTTAACTGAAAACACTATGCAACTGGCGAAGATGAGTAAACTCCTTATGGCCATAGAATTGGACACCAAAGTGTACAAGGGGAAGTCTCTAGATGACCTTGACTTGGACCTAGGGAGTGGGTATCTATCTCTGTTAGAACTGATATGTTTTTATCGGAAACTAGTAGAATAAAAATGTTTATCTTTGTTTTAATTGCAGTTGCTTTGTCTCAACACGATAAAGGGGACACATCTCCTAGGCAACGAGATGGTAAGAAATTCACGACAGAACATCACATTTCATTTAGCTAATGCTTTTATCCAAGGAGGTGTCAGGGTTCATTATTAACCTGTTAAGCCCCAAGTCTGTTTTTCAGGCCTCAGGCTCGAAAATGACATTCCCAGAACAAATTACCATAACTTCACTTCTAAAAGGGTAAATTAATCATCTTTTTTCTCAAAGCAATGATAAACCTGTGAGTTGGATGTAGAAAAGTCAGAATCAATATAGAATTGTTTTATTTTAAAGTAAATTCAGATTGAACATAGTAAAAGAATTCAATTATAGTGTCCGTCCAAAAAAAACATTACTTATAGTGAAAACCACCCTTGAATGATGGGGATAGTAGATTAAATCAAATCAAATCAAGTTTTATTTATATAGCACATTTGAAAAGCGATCTTTGGTCGAGCCAAAGTGCTGTACATGTAATAAAAACACTTTACTACAATCACAATAAAAGACAATAGTTTACAACAGAAATATAAAAAACAAAAACACAGGGAATAGTCAGGTGTCATACTCCGCTCTGACTAGAAGGCCAGAGAGAAGAAATGTGTCTTTAGTGAGGATTAAAAAAAACCTAGTGTCCGGGCCGACCTCATATGGAGGGGCAGACTATTCCAGAGCCTAGGGCCAGCTGCTGCGAAGCCTGGTCTTGGGCACTATCAGCAACAGCTGGTCAGCAGACCTTAAAGCTCTGGCTGGGGTGGAGCGATGAAGGAGTTCGGCTATATAGGCCGGAGGCAGCCCATTTAGGGCTTTGAAAACAAATAAAAGGATTTTAAAATCAATTCGGAAACGAATTGGAAGCCAGTGTAGTGAGGCCAGAATTGGGGTGATGTGAAGGTGAGTCAGAAGACGTGCAGCTGCGTTTTGGACTAGCTGCAGGCGTTTAATTGAGGCCTGGTCCATACCCACATACAGAGCGTTGCAATCGTCCAGTCTCGAGGTAACAAAGGCATTAATAACCCTTTCTAGGTCTTTAAAAGATAAAAAACGACTTGGTCTTGGCCAATAGTCCGACAGTGGCTCAGTCAGTAGGGGCTTGGAGACGTGCATGAGAGGTGTGAGGAGCTCTGCAATTGTTTGGAGGATTACACGACGGAAAAGTGGAAAATTGGAGTTATTTGCTTGGAATTTCTGATCTGCAACAGCACTGCTGCAGGGGACGACGATTCCCGTTTGTTTGTATGGCGGAGAAGGTGGAGATATCGAAAAAGAACAACGTGCATTCAGGAATGCGGGCAGCTGACAGCGGGAATGCGGAAGTGGAGGAGAAGAGGGAAACAGCGGAGAAAAACAATGAAAAAGCGAAGGAAAGTGAAAAGAAAGTAGGTGCCATGGAAGAGAATTCAACAACGGAGACAACTGTGGATGCAGATGTTGTTGAAAGTGCATGAAGAGAAGGTCCGAGGAGTAAAGAGTTGGCGTCTCCCGCTACTGCGCCCCAGCTGCGGCTGCAGCTGGGAATGCTAATACGGGTAGCAGTGACAGAAAGGAGTCGGACAAAGAAGGGAAAGCAGCAGAGTCTGTGAAGGAAAGAGTCGAAAGAAGAGAAGAGGGGAAAGGAGGGAAGGCTGGACTGAAAAAAGGAGAAAGTGCAGCGGGAAAGGAGCCGCGAGCTGGGAAAAAAACCCGGAAGAGAGCAGCGGTGGCAGGAAGGTTGATGGGAAGACGCGACACTGCACGGAAAGGAAGGACGAAGATGGGAAAGGAGACTGAGGTATCAGCGGTGGGTCCAGAAAGGAGAATGAAAAGGAGAAGATGAAGGGAGATAACACGGGTGAGATGGAGGGAAAAGCTGACGGAGCTGGTGGAGTTGACGGTGATGGCGGGGCTGACGGGGGAACCAGCGAAAGATCCGGAAAGGAAAAAAAGAAGGAAGAGGGGAAGGAAAGCGATGGAAATGGCGGGTGAGCTTTACGGTGGTATGCTATCTGCTTGCTAGCTAGCTAGCTAGCTAATAACTTGGTAGCAGTTGGTTCAAAGACTCCTGCATATACTGTAATTATCTTAATAAGATGCTGTGTGGTGTGATTTCCAATATAATAAATGCTGAAAAATAAGTGCACAGTATGTTTTATTAATTTAATTTAGTGATAAACTTAGCGGTTACTCCTGAGTTTAATTTGTTTGGCACCCTGCAACAATCTGGGTTTCTCACTTTGCCCCCCAGGAAAAATAATTGCCCACCCTGCTAATAATATTAACAACTAAGATGGGAGGTGAGAAGGGTCTGCTCTGATCTGAGCATCTCAAAATGATAAAGACAATGGCGCACCCAGCAATTTGTAATGTAATGTCAATTTGACAAACAAGATATGAAATTTCCAATCGAAAAACACTGCTAACCTTACTATAGGTGTGTACAATCGTAGATAAAAATATAGCTAGATGACTTTATCCTAAAGTAAGTCTTAAACAACTATATTGATTGCATTAAAGTTAAATCATATTCTGCCATTGATTTGAGCATTTCTATTGGTGATGTTTATGAAGACTATGAGTTAATCTCTCTTTTTTTCTCCCTCTTTCAGACTCCTCTCACTCTTATCTAGGATATTGGTTTCCTCGGGTGGAAACATCTATATCTTCAGCCTCAACACTCTCATCGCTGCTGTTACGGTTGGACATACATTAGAAACTTTGTTGGGATTTTTGCTTTTTTGGGGATTTCATTTTTCAATGGACAGCAAAGAACATAAAGAAACCTAGGCGAGCTGAGTCTAACCATTACCCATCTCTGCCTTTCAACGAGACGCCAGAGTCCATGGAGCAAGAGAGAGTGGCCCTCTTGTCTGAGGTAAAGAAAAGGAACAATGTCCAAACAATAAGACAGAAGATGGCTCAGACGTTCACATTTCGGAGGCAAGAAATTGTCGACAAGAAAACATCTTTGCACGAAATGATCGAGAGATGGCCAGCACTCTTCGAAGTTCAAGAGGTACACTAACTTTACTCATAGTATGTACGTATATGTGTGTGTAATCAAATGTACGTAAAGCTAAATCACATGCTTTTGCATGAGGCACATATCATTTGTCTGTCTTTGATATATATATATATACCTATAGTCCCTAGGTGAATGAAGAATTCCTCAGAGTAACCACAATACCCCTTGAAGCAAGGTTCATGCAGAAACTTGACGAGAAGTGCAGTGAACTAATTCAAGTCGTCACAAAGAAGGGTGGAGCTATCCGGGAGAAGACAAAGCTCCTGCCAATTGTGGAAACGGTATGTACAGATGTTTTTTACTTTACTGCTCACTTACATATATGCCTCAATAACAATAGATATATTTTTCAATACATAATCAATTATTTATAGCATTGGTTTCTGCAGGTCTCCCTTGAAAAAGAGATCGTTGATGTCAATGGGATTTTTCACCTGGTTAAATAAAGGCTAAAGAAAGAAAATAATTGGTCACTGATCCGACACAGCAACCTTTTAGCCGGAGGTTTCATAGACTTGGCACATTCATTCTTCATGTTCATGTTTTTCTACATGTTTATAGGTGCAGACATCCATTTTGGCGTAATGGGAATTCTTGGCTGTCTTTTGGCCTTAATATGGTTGACACACTAATTGACTGATATTGTAATCATTATTTTATCGACTGATATGAAAAAGTGTCCAGCCCTACCTTCACGCCAAACTATGCTCTTTTTTCATGTCTCTACTGTCTAAATGCATCCTTACTCATTTATCACCCAAAGCTCATTTGCATATTGACCATTCCCATGCATTCATTCCTACATACACTAGCTCTCAATCCCACATTAACAAACCGTGGCACACTCACACTGATTGAATGCAAACGAGATAAAGGAGTGTATATTGAAGTAATTAGGATCTGCTGTGTAGAGAATCATGGAATTGTACTGGTATCTAACAATGCCATCCTTATAAATGTATATAAATACAATACCGTTTTAAATGATACTTGTGTTTTAATGTTTGATTCCATTAATTGAATTAAATATGTTTTAATGAATTCTACTGAAATGATTGTTACATTGTCATCATGTAACTATTTTGTTCTTTCATTTGCCTCACCAGAAAACACACTCCTCTGAAGACATTTTGCCTCCTGCTATGGACTTCAGGTTCACATTAGGTAAGCCCTTGAGTGTGTCAGAGTTGTTGTTTCAGAGGTTAATTCAAGACGTGTTATGTTTACATACTAATATAATGAGCATCAGGTAAACGTACCCATTTCTATTTTTTGAATCACAGATGGGATGGAGATGTAAACTATGCAGCACTAGTGTCACCACTCAAAGTGATATTTTAAAACATTATCGACTCCATCATGGAACCTTTGGACAGAAACGTGCCTTGCCTTGCATTCATGTAGACTGGCCTGCGCTCTCACTTATCAAGATAAAAGTTGAAATAATCGTCTGTTCTTTTTATTCTAGGACCCATGTGCCACTTTATATACATCTCTGAGCATGAGGTGGGGTTAAAAAGAAGTAGTTGGACATTTTATGAACTATATCAATATCATGACTATTTGGTTCATTTTCTTGCAAACCAGCCTTTTTTTGATGGCTTAAACCCCTTGTAATGCATGTGAATAGCACCTCTGTTACCGTCTGTTAACAGCTAATGTAAACTGGCTCGTTATGTTTTCAAGACGGATTTGATTTTTGTTTTGAGGAAAACACATGGTGTGTCCTGATTTGTACTCAATTTAGTGTTTTATTTGTATTTACAGGGAACAGCAGAGGTCGAAGTGCAACAGGCTCGTGATGCACAGCATGAAGTGATACGTTGCCCAAGAGCCAGATGCAGTTATAACCATCAAGTAATAACCATGTGTCTCCATATATGTTAATGTGTTGTGCTTTTAAACAAACTTGTTACTCTTTTATGACAACTGTTTTGAAATAATCACATTTTAATAAAATGTATTAACATGTCCATAACGTTCCCTTTTTTAATTTATTTGTTTAATCTGCAATGTTTCAATGCTATCAAATATTTAAAGGGTTGGATTGAAATCAGGAAGAGTTTGTCGTATATAGGTTCCGGCAACTCAATTGTGTTTTATAATTTACTTTATTCTCGTGTGGTTCTTAGCAGATTGTTATTTGCATTGGTTACACTTAATATCTGGGCTTTTAATTGTAGGCTCATCTCATCTTTTCATATGCAGAAAAAATCACATTAGTGAGTTTACCCAACTCCTATAATTGCTTGGAATCGCTTGACACATATTTTTAAAGTTTTAGCAAAGTAACACATTCTTGAGTAGAGGAAAACAAAAAAAAGTACATTTCACCAACTCAAAAATTGCAAAAGTTGACTAAACTCTTAAATTGCTTGGAATTGCTTGACACATATTTTTAAGTTTTACCAAAGCAACAGTTTTTACAGTGCAGGATGCAACCATGCCTGTGATGCCTGCGGACTGTTTAAGCCGTGACAACAGGATGCTATGGTCCACAGTGTCAAAGGCAGCTGTCAGGTCTAACAGCACCAAGACAGCTGGGCTACCTGAGTCGACGGCTAGGAGCAGATCATTAAAAACTCTTAAAAGGACTGTTTCAGTACTGTGCATAGGTTTGAAGCCAGACTGAAACTTTTCATGGATGCCAAGCGTGGTTAAGAACGACTGCAGCTGGACATAGACTACTCGCTCCAGGGCTTTAGATAAAAAAGGTAGCTGGGAGATGGGCCTAAAATTTGCGAGAATGGAGGGGTCGAGATTTTTCTTTTTAAGTAGTGGCTGGACCACGGCATGTTTGAAGGCAGCTGGGACACATCCTGAGCTAAGAGAGGTGTTTATTAGTAATAAAATACTTGATCCAACTGATTCGAAAACACAATAGAGCCCCTATCTTGTAAATTGGGATCTATTTTGTCGTACTTACAGTTGTTGGTGGACAGAGGGCTTGCTCATTCCACAGTGAAGGTGTATGCAGCAGCCATCTCGTCCTGCCATGAGGGATTTGGCGGCAGGTCAGTTTTTGCCCAGCCGCTGATGTCGCGGTTGTTGCGAGGGGTCAGCAGGCTGCGCCCAGTGGTGCGCGCCTCTGCCCCGCAGTGGGACCTGACGCTGGTGCTCGAGGCTCTGGTCACAGAACCATTTGAGCCTCTGGAGCTCTCCTCCCTGAAAGCACTGTCGTGGAAGACAGCATTGCTACTTGCCTTAACGTCAGCCAAAAGAGTGTCTGAGTTAACTGCTTTATTAGTGCACCCGAGTTGTTTAAACATCCGGGGTGACCAAAGCGGGGCGACACTCAGACCGAACCCCTCCTTTGTGCCGAAGAGCCTAAGGAGTACGTTCAGGTCGAGGGCTATCCAGTTGGGGGTTTTAATCTCCCCCCCATAGTGGGGCGAGGGAGGCTAAATTTCACCTCCTCTGCCCGGTGCGTGCGCTGGCATGTTATGTAGAGCGCACGGCTGTCCTTATGGCGCATTTCCACTACACGGTCGGCCTCGGCCACGCTCGGTACGGCTCGGCCGCGTTGGGCCGACTCACTTCATGCTGCGCTTCCATTACAGTTTAGGACTGGGGTAGTTACTATAGTAACGCCGTGACGTCATCTTCAATGAGAACTCCAGAAACACAACACCGCCGTTAGCTGTTAGCACTCAGAGCTCACAGCTCCTTATATATGTTCAGAAACTCGACAAAAGTTAAACAAGTACACACCACAGACTGCCTGTGTCATGGTGAATACAGTCGCTGCTTTATTTATGTCTGTATAGGCCGTTGTTGTGAGTGTGGACGGTCGGAGGATATACTGCGTTAGCTTAGCCAATCTCCATCTAGAAAAAACACGAATTTTAAAAGGTTTTTCGCCTGCCGTCTGTCTGCAGACTTGACAAAGCATTAATTCATGGTTTTTACTAACCGGTATCAGTATGTTGTTACTTCGGCATCATTTTGAAACGTGTATTACAATTAAATCACGGTCAAATATGTCCATCTTGTTGTAGTTGCCCTCTTGCCAGCGCTCCTCTCTCTAGTTTAGCATACTCAGCCCGACTCAGCCCTGTTTGTTGGCCCCGATAGAACCACAATTTTGTCGGGCCAGAAAAGAGGTGAAAAAGTGGCCCCGGGCCGGGCCGGGCCGTAACTAGGCCTAGTGGAAGCGCAACCAAAAACGGGTACGGCACGACACGGCACGCTTAAAGCGAGCTCCGCGCTGTAGTGGAAATGCGCCATTAGACACACAGAACAGCTGTTTGTGTGTTTCGGCGGTGGGGTAACTGGAAAAGCTTTGTCCAAGAAACGCCTGGCAGGCTGGCTTTGCGAATGCATTGCACATGCCTACGGACAGGCGGGGAGGAGCCCTCCATACTATAGTCTATACACACTCTGCACTGGGTCAATGTTTGAGTGTGGGGACATAGGGGGCACTTGCACTCTCCCCGTGCTCTTTAGGGATTCAGGAGAGAGTGCAGAGTGAACCCATACAGGGCTGCGGACTTTCTCTGTCTGCCTAAAGGCGGACGCAGGGGAGCCCTCAGCACTGTTTTTCGAGCACACTTTTTGCGAGGCAAGCGCGTCAGGGTGTGCTCTATCGGCCGTAGCCCGGACTTCAACACGGTTACAACCGAGGGAGAGGTGAGTGAGGCGCAGCGGCTGCTAAAGCCAGTCAGGGACAGTGAGGTGGAACGGTGTGTTGGACGACAGTGCGTGCATACATCGGGGCTCCGCCCACTGCCTTGGGGCACTGTCTGTCCTATACCGCTCGCTGAAGAGTGGTGTAGGATGGTGGTCAGGAGCGAGGCCTCCTTTTATACGGAAGTGAGATGCGCACGCATTCAGGTAGGCCCGCCCCGGGGCCGGCTACGTCCATAGAAATCTCAGTAGGTGAATGCTTGCATGATAAGGTAGTACCCATAGAGTCCAGTAGAGGGCTCCGCCTGTGCTAATATAACAAGGGTTACAATACGTAACCCGGCGTTACCATACGTAACCCTACGTTACTCTCTGAAAACTGAAACCTAGGCTCAAACTAGTAAATATGAAGTGACACAAGACACATTGGATTAACCATTGGATTAACCTCAGCAGCGTTTTTATCGTTTTGATGCCATTGAACACAACTTTTGATCAGAATAACAGCTAAGGTAATAATATCTCTGTGTTCCTCTGTGAAGCTACGTGTTGTGTTGTCTGTGTTTGCTTCCCCTGTCGCAAGTAGTGATGTGTCGGTCGCGAACGAGCCGGCTCAAAGAGCCGGCTCTTTTAAGTGAACGACGGGAGCCGGCTCGCGCCCGCGAACGAGCCGGTTTTTTGTTTTTGTTATTTGTTGTTAAGTAATACAAGACAGAATGATATGATGATCTCCGCGCTACAGCTGCTCCGTGCATGCATCCAAGGATTAGAGACTGTTGGATGCTGCTGTTTTGAGCATTGCAATACATTTATTTTCACTATGTTATTTATTTATGATTATCCTTGGGCTCAGCAAAGATTTGATGTCAGCTGTTGCTGTCTTTTTTTCTATAGTTAATACTGAAATATAGCCCTGCTGTTTTGTCAGGGCCTTTTCTTTAAATATAATTTTAAAACGTCGATACAGTAGCCCCTTTTTTTAAATGTCTATGCTTAAGTTTTTATAGGTGTTGCTATCTGCTTTTGTAGCGTGGTTCTACAAGCAAGTCTGTGCATTCATTGGGTGGTATCAGAGAGATACAAGGGTCTGTAAATGAAATGAAAACAATTGGCCACAGCAAATAATTGATATTAAATGTAATTTTTACTTTTGAATACTTCAGTACAAAGGATGTATTGAATAATTTAAGTGATATGTGTACACATATAAATCATTAGTCAAAACAGGGCTACATTTGATTGAATTATAAAAGGTATAATATGTGGTAAACTAAAGAGCCGTTTGGGAGCCGAAAGAGCCGGCTCTTCTTGGTGAGCCGAGCCAAATGATCCGGCTCACCAAGAAGAGCCGGAATTCCCATCACTAGTCGCGAGTTCTGATCGCTCAGTGATGATACTTACAGGACTGTCTCAGAAAATTAGAATATTGTGATAAAGTTCTTTATTTTCTGTAATGCAATTAAAAAAACAAAAATGTCATACATTCTGGATTCATTACAAATCAACTGAAATATTGCAAGCCTTTTATTATTTTAATATTGCTGATTATGGCATACAGCTTAAGAAAACTCAAAAATCCTATCTCTAAATATTAGAATATCATGAAAAAGTATACTAGTAGGGTGTTCAACGAATCACTTGAATCGTCTAATTAACTCGAAACACCTGCAAGGGTTTCCTGAGCCTTGAAAAACACTCAGCTTGGTTCAGTAAACTAAATCACAAGTATGGGGAAGACTGCTGATCTGACTGCTGTCCAGAGGACCGTCATTGACACCCTCCATCAGGAGGGTAAGACACAAAAAGAAATTTCTCAAAGAGCAAGCTGTTCACAGAGTGCAGTTTCAAAGCACATCCACAAAAAGTCTGTTGGAAGGGGGAAATGTGGCAGGAAACGCTGCACAACCAAGAGAGATGACCGCAGCCTTAACAGCATTGTGAAGAAGAGTCGCTTCCAGAATTTGGGGGAGCTTCAAAGACAGTGGACTGAAGCTGGAGTCCAGGTATCAAAAGTCACTGTTCACAGGCGTGTCCGGGAAATGGGCTACAATAGCCGTATTCCCATGGTCAAGCCACTTCTGAACTCAAGACAACGGAAGAGGCGTCTGACTTGGGCTAAGGAAAAGAAGCACTGGACAGTTGCACAGTGGTCCAAAGTCCTCTTTTCAGACGAAAGCAAGTTTTGTATTTCATTTGGAAGTCAAGGCGCCAGAGTCTGGAGAAAGGCTGGAGAGGCGCAAAATCCAAGTTGCTTGAAATCCAGTGTGAAGTTCCCACAGTCAGCGATGGTTTGGGGAGCCATGTCAGCTGCTGGTGTTGGTCCACTGTGTTTCATCAAGCCCAGAGTAAATGCAGCTGTGTACCAAGAGATTTTAGAGCACTACATGCTTCCGTCTGCTGAAAAGCTCTATGGAGATGAGGAATTCATTTTCCAGCATGATCTGGCACCTGCCCACAGTGCCAAAACCACCAGTAACTGGTGTACTGACCATGGCATTACTGTCCTCGATTGGCCTGCAAATTCCCTGACCTGAACCCCATAGAGAATATGTGGGGTATTGTGAAGAAGAAGCTGAAAGACACCAGACCCAACAATGCTAATGAGCTAAAGGCCGCTATTGAAGCATCCTGGGCATCCATAACACCTCAGCAATGCCACAGGCTGATTGCCTCCATGCCACGCCGCATTGATGCAGTAATCCGTGCAAAAGGATTCCCAACCAAGTACTGAGTGCATTAATGGACATTTTCAAATGTTTGATTGTGTTTTGCTGTTATAAATCTTTTTTTTTACTTGGTCTGAGGAACTATTCTAATTTTTTGAGATAGGATTTTTGAGTTTTCTTAAGCTGTATGCCATAATCAGCAATATTAAAATAATAAAAGGCTTGCAATATTTCAGTTGATTTGTAATGAATCCAGAATGTATGACATTTTTGTTTTTTTAAATTGCATTACAGAAAATAAAGAACTTTATCACAATATTCTAATTTTCTGAGACAGTCCTGTATATGTCTGGAATCCGTTGAGTCCCAGCTTGCTAGCCGATATCTTGTTTGTGCAGATCTGATAAGTAATAAGGGTATTTTACCTTGAGTTCTGTGCTAACTGCGTTAGCATTTCTTCACTCAGGGCTAATTCAGAGCCTTTGTTATTACCCTTGTGTTTCATTTAGCTAAAAATGGTTCATATCGTCAGTTAGCTGAGTTTCTTCCCGTTAAGTGGATATGACACATTCATAGTTTATTCAATGTTAAGAAGCCCTCAGACGCTGTTTCTTGCAAGATGTTGCGTTTTCAGTGACCCTTGAAGATCTTTTCAATATAAATTGCTCAAAATGTCTGTTTGTTTCCCTTTTTAATAGAGCTATCCAGAGCCAAAAAGCAGAAGCGTCATCCGGAACCTTTTGATTCATCCCACGACTCGGATGGTATAGTAGTTTCATATATAGCTTTCTATTATATAATGAAAAAAAGGATATGACTCAGTTTATGTATAATAAGCCGTCTTTCCTCTTCACCTAGATGACGAGCAAAGAAGGGTTCTCGTGAAAAGACCAACAAAATGTAAGACACATGGTAAGCTTGCTTGGTGCCTATTTAGAACCACATTTGTATTTGTATTGCATTAACCTCTTAACTGTACAGACCTTGGGCCATTACAAGCATTAAAAAAATTAAAATTAAAGGCCATTTGTGGTAGTGTTGTTTCTCTGGGTAACTACAATGATTAATACTTTTACTGTTGGCATTTAAATAAGTACCACTTTTTAGTGTTACTACACCTTTACTAGTTACTCAAATATAGGCTTTACTACTTTATACTTATTTGCTTTCTAACATTCTTGCATAACATCACATTGTACAATCTTACATTTCATATACTTTCTAACTTCCTTGAACCTACTCATTTACTTACTTACTTTTACTCACTAACTGCATTTTCTTTACCCACGAGTCAGCCCTGTTGAGTGATCGTCTTTTTGTTTACTGTTCATTAAGGTTCTGCTTAAGGGAAACCAAAGAAGGCCCTGGAGTGAGGCAGAAAAAAAGGCTGTGTGGAGTCAATTTAGCAATTGGATTACACTAATGAAAGTCCCTTGTAAAAAATGAAGAACCTGCACTTAAAAATAGAAACTGGCGAGACATCAAAAATCACGTTCATAATACAATTGAAAGCAGAAAAAAAGAAGTCCCGCTGTTAACCTGTTAAAGGGCCCATGTCATGGCCATTTCCACTGATCATAATTCCATTGTTGAGGTCTACTAGAATAGATTTATATTGTGCAATTTTCCAAACTCACATTGGTTTCTCATACAGCATCTCTGTAAACTACGTGTATTCACTGAATTTCACTCTCTGCCTTTAACGGCTCATTGTAGCTCCAAAAGCTCCAGCCCCCACCCTCCCTGTGAGCACAGTGTGCTCTGATTGGTCGGGACGTTGTGAATCGCGCTGAGCTCCGTGGAGGTGTTGTTTCCTTGTTAGCGATACACAGCCATTTCCACTGATCATAATTCCATTGTTGAGGTCTACTAGAATAGATTTATATTGTGCAATTTTCCAAACTCACATTGGTTTCTCATACAGCATCTCTGTAAACTACGTGTATTCACTGAATTTCACTCTCTGCCTTTAACGGCTCGTTGTAGCTAGTGATGTGTCGGTCGCGAACGAGCCGATTCTTTTGAACCGAGTCCTACTTGGTGAGAGCCGTTCTTGTTATTGTTCAATCGTTGGTCCGCACTCACTGCCTGCCAAAATCCACTCGCCTTTTAAAAAGCTTGATTTTGTTCCCCAAACGTATTCTGTGAAGATCCGCCCCTACTCTGTTTGGTAGGTTTCGGCACGAGGAGTGAGATGGGGTGGGTCTTACGGAATACGCGAGAGAGAGAAGTCATAACAAGTGGTACAGGACAGGTAGACGACGTGTTTTTCGGATGGAAAATGAGCCAAACGCGAAAACGCAGCAGCATTTGGATTCACTTCAACCAAAACCCAGGCAGTGATAAAGCGCACCATTTGTAAAGGCAAAATATCCTTTAAAGCAGGATCAACAAATAATCTCCATCGCCACTTAAAAACACAGTATCTAATATTAAGAGTTGCATGAATTTCATTCAAGGCAAGGCAACTTTATTTACTTAACACATACAGAGGGTAAATTCAAAGTACATTTACTGACATGATGACATGGATATGGCGCCACCTTGTGTCATGTTTACAATGCCGATTATTGACATTAGGTCTGGCAATACAGTCAATCATTATCCTGGTGATTATTTTGCAGATAAACCTAGTAACCTTAAAAAAACGGCTCTTTTGAACGGCTCTTTGAAAGGAACGGAGCCATAAGATCCGGCTCCCTTCAAAGAGCCATAAATCCCATCACTAGTTGTAGCTCCAATAGCTCTAGCCCCCCACCCTCCCTGTGAGCACAGTGTGCTCTGATTGGTCGGGACGTTGTGAATCGCGCTGAGCTCCGTGGAGGTGTTGTTTCCTTGTTAGCGATACACAGCCAAACTCATCCTGAGCACACACAAAGTCACAGCCGAAGTAAAAACAATAAGTGTGGCTTGATATTGAGTAAGAAAAAGGTTGATAAACGCTGTGAGAATGGGTCTGCAGAGAGAATTCCGCCGCGATCCCAACTGTCTGTTATCAACCTGCATCCAGGGAGGAGAAATCAGCTGAGCTGCCTGCTCCCTGCACACAGATGTGTGTGTGAGGAAGTCCGTGGATTGGTCAATTTGGACCAATCAGCGGGGCTTAACGTAACGGCTCCACGGATTGGTCCATTTCGTTCCGGGTACGGCTGGACATCATGCCGTACCCGGAACGAAATGGAAGAATCAAATGGACAATGACGTATCTCCAACGAGGCGTTTTGGGGAGGTATTTTTTGTGTTAGAGTTTTACTCGCTGCAGGGTGTACTTTGAGGGTTTGTGACTCTGCACACCGTTTACATGCATAAAAACCTTCATAACACACAAGGGGACGGGTAATAACCGGAAAAGCATGACATGGGCCCTTTAACACCCTTATCTACCGAGAGCCAGTGCACCACTCCGGAGCCCTACGATCTTCCATAACCTAACCCTTTTATTTTAAAGCTCCCATGTCATGCTTTTCCTCGTTGGAGATACGTCACTGCCCATTTGAGTCTTCCATTTAGTTCCGGGTACGGCCTGATGTCATGCGGTACCCGGAACGAAATGGACCAATCCCGAAGAGCTATGGCCACACCCAGCAGCGCTGGCCGCACCCTCTGCCAGCCTAACATTTACTGTTGGAAGCTCTGGTTCAGTTCACAATCGATCCAGTCATGCCACTGCCAAGGACCTGTTCCTGAAATGTGAGGAGAATTCTGAGCTGTTTGTCCTACCGACGGAAGAACCACGACGAAGTCAGTGGTTGAAATGTCTTTTTAACACTGTTCCTTCAGAGGTTTGAAGAACCGGCATTTCACAGACGAAAGCTTCCAAAACATTGCCCAGTTTGAGGCCGGATATGCACAGCTTGTTTGGACCGTTTGGAGCAGGGGAAGATTCGGGTACACAACCTGTAAGTTTGCATTGTTATTTGTGTATTTATCAAACAAGACTGTTTAAATGTATAAACTGTGTCGGACTGCTAAGCTATTGACACAGTGCTAACTGTGCTAACGTTTCCATATGCTCTGGAAAACACGTTCTTGCTAGCCTAATATGAATCACTAGCTTTTGTTCATAGTGGTTTTATTAAACTAAACAAGCCCAGCTCATAGACAGTATACTCCGGGTGATTTGCCGTATGGTCAGTCGCGAAACGTAATTACATTATAGCTGGCGTAGGGTGTATGCTACCGAGCTAACCAACGGAGCTACATGGGTTTGCTCTGGAAAACACGTTCTTGCTAGCCTAATATGAATCACTAGCTTTTTGTACTACACTAAACAAGCCCAGCTCATACAGTATACTCCGGGTGATTTGCTGTGCATTGTGACAGTACATGTACAGCTAACGAGGCTAGCTATACATGCTAGCGCAAAAACAATGTATGTATGACCGAACGTAGCAGACTACCCATATAACACTGCAATTATAAACACGTTATTGCTAGCCTAATATGAACCACTAGCTTTTGTTCATAGTAGTTTTATTACTCTACATTATAGTTGCCGTTCCTCCGAGCTAACGTTAGCTACCAAGGTAAACAAAGCTAGGTTAGCATATTAGCTGGCAAGCTTACTGTGTTGATTAGATAGATGGATTAGATAGATCCACACTCCTACCACAACTACTACTAACGAATCTAAAACAACTAAGTTTCTCTAATATTTTGTGATTTGCATTTGATTTCGTCCAGCCAGATCCTGCCGGACAATACATGACAGGGACCGGACTACCACACTGAGGCCTCAAGCCCCGGCTGCTATAGGCAAGATGCCGACAACGGGAAGTAATTGACGATATACCGTGTATATATGTATATTTACGTTCATTTTGTACATTTCTAAAAATAAAGTTTAATGGAAATACTTAGTAGGCCTATCCTTTCTTCCCTGAATTATTTGCTCCTATAACATATCATTCATATATAGCAAACCATGATTTGATTTCTCATCAAACAGTAGTAGTTTATAACAGGTAAAAATAACTTACTCTTTGTTATGACCGGCTCGTAGGCCACAACGGAAAGACAAGGAGACATACACGAGTTTACAAAACCACGGCACATTTATTGTGGTAAATGCAGAGATGGTGTGTGAGGGGAGAGGATCGCTGAGCCGCTTTGGAGAGAGAGAGGGGCCCGTGTGACTCCGGGCAGCTGGCTAGCACCTCGGCTCCGGCCAGGTGTCCGTGATCGCGCTGATTAGCCTCTTCAGCTCCACCCCATCGTAAGACAAAGGCCCTGGGGCCGTCACACTATTCTATAACAACAGTTGTAGGTACAGTTCGGTTAGTTAGCGTATAAAATATACGGCTGTACCGACGCCATGATAAGACTGATGTTCCGCTGAGAGCAGCCGGAAAAAGCACTGTTAGACATGGGCGGAGCCTCTCTGGTGGTTGACTAATCAGAACAGAGTGGCCGAGCTGACCAATCGGAGCACAATAGGCTCACAGGGAGGGGGGGGCAAGAGCTCCAACGAGTCGTTTAGTGGAGAGAGTGAATACTGCTGAATACACATACTTTACAGAGATGCTGTATGCGAAACCAATGTGAGTTTGGAAAATTGCACAGTATAAATCTATTTTAGTATACCTCAAATGTAATTATGATCAGTGGAAATGGCCATGACATGGGCCCTTTAAATAGTATAATGTCTGAGTTTTTTTGCCGTCTGTGCGCGAGGAAAATAAATGGGGCTCAGAGCCTCAGAATACTGAAATCTGTATTTTTTTAAATCTTTTTTTCCTTCTAATTTGTTATTATTTGGTGCAGGCACGAAACATACTACCAATATAAATACATTGTTTCTAAAATCGTTCTGTGTCAGAATACTGAAATCTGTATTTTTTTTAATCTCTTTTTCCTTCTAATTTGTTATTATTTACATTGCTTTTGAAATCGTTCTGTGTGACACGAAAAAAATGGGGAAATCGTGTTTGTGAACACGAATCAATAGATTAATTTCGTGACTATAACACGAAATACCGTGAGACTGTGTTGGGTCACAGGATGACAGGATTTGACCAAACTTGGCTTTCAGAGAGTAAATACTCCTCCTAGCTCTACAAGACAGAACTAGGTAAATAAATAAATGTATAAAATACATAAATATACCAATAAATGAAATACAGAGTACATAAAGAATTAATCTGAATTATTACAATTTTCTTTTTTGGTTTTAGGAATGTTCTGCCGGATATGTAGGTAACACAAACAGGGGTTGTGAGAGGAAGCCAGACCCGGGTCTTTACGGTGCGTCTACACAGCAGGGTTAAAAAATCTTGAAACGCTTCTGCCCATTCACTTTGAATGGGTGACGTCACTTTCCCTCACTTTTCGCCGAAATGCATTGTGGGCAGGCGAGCGGAGATTTTCAGGATTCAAAGTTGAACAATGTTCAACTTTTGAGGCTGAGGTGGAAGCGTCAGCCAATCAAATCCCGTGTACGCAAATCTGACAGTTCAAGCTCTAGCCAATCAAACGGTGTGTATGCTGGGAGAGACATACCGCAGGTAATTTCCTCATATTCCAAAAAATGGAGGAGAAATTAGCGGTAGCGAATCAATCACCCGGTGCTTTATGACCAGTCCCTATTTACCTACCGGGATATAAACCGGAGGAGCCAGGCATGGAGGGAGGTGGCAGAGACAGTGGTAGGTTTTCGCCTGTTTTGGGGAGTTTATATCCAGTTTACTTCGGGCTTTTTTGCTGTTTGGTTGTTCGTGCCTTGCTCGCAAAAAATCCGATACGCCCACCTCCAAGATTTTTTTAACGCTGCTGTGTAGACGTACCGTTATAGTCACCCTGCCAGTCCTACAGAAAGGACAAACTTAATAAACATATGGCATCTGAGCATCACAAAATAGCCTGTCAACGCCAGTCGGGTTTGACAACAGGTACAAATTATATATATATATTTATAAAACGGACAAGTCAAATCAAGCAATCTGATTGGTTCTTAGCCGTGTATACTGAGCGTATACCACAGGTAGAATTGTAGTTACTTTTGACAACAAGTCAGTATCCCTCCGCGTCTGAGAAAAACTGTATACAGTTGGGCTGAAAAGCAAACTGCCTGCGTTTGCTTTTCAGACTGGGACAAGAAAACAGCGGAGGAGTAACGGGGCAGAAACCCTCCTTTTTACGCAGCGGTCCAGACATAGACATCAAACTGCAAAACATATTCAGTGTGCAGTTCCTTTGGCATTAGGGCAGGGATATTTAGATACTTTCCAAGGTTTGACATAATGAATTGTGCTACTTTTAAAGCAAGCAACGATGTTTTCAAATCTGTAATCAAAAAGGTCCGCAAAAACATTTAAGATTAACTTCGACCTCCGGGGGGGTCTTACTATGGAGGAGTGGATTGAGGAGTGCCTATCTCCAGAACAAAAAGCACCTAAACGACGACATGTAGAGCTACGTGAAGAGCAGGTAGACCAACTGGAAAAGCATCACCATTCAAAAGCTTTCTGATGCGGGTCTTGAAACAAAGCAGAGAAATTATGACCGTTAGTGGCCACAGGTGCGAAAGCTCTCTCCAGAGCTACTGGAAGCCGAATCTCGCCACGCCAAGCAACAGCCTAGAACAACCTCAGCCTATAACCACGTAAGCCATTCTACTGATGCTGGACAGTTTTTCAGTGGGTGCACAATAAACGGCAACATACACATTAATGTAAATAAATAGCCAAATAATGGATCAACGCTCTCTGTCTAATATGTTCGCTAGCTGTTGTTAGTGTTGTTGCATAGCAACCACCTCGCACTATGTTTCGTGCAGAAGGCAACGAGGGACTATTTTATTTTGAACATCATTATTTACTAATAAAAACTATTTAAATTAGAGTGTGTATTTTTCTTTCATATTGCCACACTTGGTAACGCTTCGCGTCGGGCTGAACTACGCCCCTTAGCTGTGATATAATGAGCATATACCACGGCCTGTCGTGAGCTATTGCTTAAATATATGCTATTTAAATTATAATTGTCTCAATAACAGACAGACATAATTGTGCTCCTTGATAATGATGATACATTTCATTTCAGGCAACACCGTCCTTGCGTCATTTGAGCCAATAGTTGTCCTGGAGCATGAGGCTGTGGTGGGGGCATTCAAGTGCTTATATTGGCTCATCAAGCATGAAATAGCCCACCACACAAACTATCCAGCCTTGCTGAAACTGGCTAATCTTTTGGGCTGCACCTATTTCAGTGTTGTAGTCAAGTCACCAATTCACGAGTCCAAGTCACTCTCGAGTCACCACTCTTCGAGTCCGAGTCCAAGTCCGAGTCACCAAGGGAGAGTCGTAGTCGAGTCCGAGTCACCCAAGGAGTGTCCGAGTCGAGTCTGAGTCATCATTACCTGTGTCGAGTCCGAGTCCAAGTCCGAGTCACCCAAGAGTGTCCGAGTCGAGTCTGAGTCATCATTACCTGTGTTCGAGTCCAAGTCCGAGTCACCCAAGGAGTGTCCGAGTCGAGTCCGAATCCGAGTCATCATTACCTGTGTTCGAGTTCGAGTCCGAGTCCAAGTCCGAGTCACCCAGGAGTGTCCGAGTCGAGTCCGAATCCGAGTCATCATTACCTGTGTTCGAGTTCGAGTTCGAGTCCGAGTCCAAGTCCGAGTCACCCAAGGAGTGTCCGAGTCGAGTCCGAGTCATCATTACCTGTGTTCGAGTCCGAGTCCAAGTCTGAGTCACCTCAGAAGAGTCCAAGTCAAGTCCGAGTCACAAGTCTTCATGTATTAATCTTCGTAGATATATGTGTTGAAATGTAGCTGCTCCTCTACATTGCTTTTATCCTGTCATGTTATACTAATCTGTCTATTGAACTGCTGTGAAGCCAGTTTGGCTACAAGTCTTGTAATAGGTGCTATACAAATATAAAGCTTATTACTAATATCAATATTATTATTATTATTGTAAATGACCCATAATATGTCTAACTATATTTAAAATGTTATCTTTTAGAGAAGTGATTATATTTGTTATCCAATATTTTCCTATGGTAACGTTTTTCGTTTTGCACTTTTATTTTTGATAGTAATAAGATTTGGACTCTTATTTTGAAGGAACTTTTACCGGTTAAATCGGTTTACCGATAAAGATTGAGCCCCAGAAAGCACATGGCTACTTAGCATGCAAAATGAGTAATTCTGCATGTTAAGTAGCCATGTGCTTTCGTGTTATCGGCTGAATCTTTATTTATTAATTAGATCACGTTACTCTGATGATAGTGTTCAAGACAGCCTATATGTCTGAACTCGATCCTTAGAGTAATGTGTTATGGAGCCTTCTCTTCTCTTCAATATTTTTTCCACATAATGAGCATTTTGCGCTGCTCTTTTCCAATGTGGAAGCAGAATGTGTGAAAGCATACAGCACGATGCGGGGTGTGTCTCTAGACATCTTTAGACTGGAATAGCGGGGCCCAGTACGTGAACTCGCCTCGCAGGTGCACACGCAGGGATAGAGGACATCAGACTCCAGAGAAAACTTGCTCGAGTCCGAGTCCAAGTCGGAGCGTCAATGTACGAGTCCGAGTCATCGTGGGGGGGAACATTCACGAGTCAGAGTCCAAGTCATTGTAAGCGAGAATTCACGAGTCCGAGTCCGAGTCCAAGTCATCGTGCGCGAGAATTGACGAGTCAAGTCCGAGTCGAGTCACGAAAATCGGCACTCGAGTCCAACTCCAGGACTCGAGTACTCCATCTCTGGTTTGAGGGGATAATTGAAATGTATATATGAAATGTTGTCATATGGACATAGATACTTGGACCCAGCGCCATATAGGGAGAGAGTTATGACAGCGGAAGTCCAAAATGCTTGATCGTCACGTGGTTCAGGGAGAGTCAATAGTTCCCCGGAAGTTCGTGGCGGGACATATGAATGCATGATTACCGGAGATAGAACTACGATTTTTGGTAATAAGTAGTGAATAAAGGTCTTGATTTGCAATATTTATACAACATACCGATATGTGTATGTATTTACATCAATATGTTTTAAAAAATAAATAGAATCTGCTAATATTTATGGATAATATTAGGAATAGTGTGAACAGCTAGTTTACTTGTTAGGCTGTTGCCTTGGTTAAAGAGCCTGTTGCTGTTGTGTATTGCTTTGAATTATTTAAAACAAATATTATCTTCTTAAACAGGTATGGTAGTCAGGAGCATCACTTCCTAATGTTTATTGATATATTTAGAGGGAGGGGATGGCAAGGAATGCTTCAAAATTTAATTAGATTAATTTCTACATTTTTTTAATTCATGGTGGTTTCAGTAATCCCATGGTACTTGAGGACATAAGTAATCTAAATGACTAATGTCATCTTTATGACTTTCAGAAAGGACAGGAGACCAACAGGTGACTATCAATGGACTAGCAGCAACACGATTATGACGTTAAAAGTGTTGTTTTAGGAACATCCATTGTAAATACATGGAATTCAATAAACATTGAATAGCATGTCATGCAGTTTGTCTGTGCCTTTTCCTCCGTGTTGTCCTGGCATATCGTCTCCACCATGGTTTGCTGTGCTGCCTGGGGATGCTCCAATCGCTCAGAGAAAGGAGTAAGAATCAGAATGTACGGCTTCCCCACTGACACAGAGAGGAGGGAAAATGGCTAGCTCAAGTCAGCAGGAGCAATTTAACAATCAAAACAGACAGCCGCAACAAAATATGTGAGGTAATCATATTCAAACACTGCATTTGCACTTTTTCCACAAAACGAAGACCACACCATTGGGAAGCTTAATGTTTGGTTTAATACAAATAACAGGGAAAGGCTTGAAAAACTCTGAGAGTTGAGACTCAGGGTGCAGGGTGAGGGTCTCAGTGCAGGTATTCAGGCTCTATTGAATCCCCCTCTGGTTCTTGTGCTGAAAGAGGGAGAAACAGACAGGAGAAAGGGTTATACACACCTATATAGCACACCTATTGGATGGGAAATTGCCTTGGGGAGATAATGTGGTCTTTGTTTCCAACTGAAGTTATGGAACTTTATTATTTGTGAGTTTAACAAAGTATGACAAATGGCATCAGTAATGGATGTGATATGAATTTGTATAAAGTTGTCTCACATTCTTGGTCGTATTTTACGTACAGTATGTAATGAGTGTATACATGTCCAGTAAGTCCTCCACCTGTAACATCACTGCCCCTCCACCTGCCATACAGTAGGTTACTAATATACACTAACAAGATTACTTATATAATACAGTGATAGAATACATGTTTAGTATGCTTACTTATATACAACAGTAGTATTACATTACCTTGTGTTTTCACTCTCACTTTGCCATCATTTCAAAATCAGCTGTGCTGCAACATAATACAGACAGGTAATAATCAACAGAATACACTAAAAACACTCACCCATAAATTACGTTTTTGTTTACTGTTTGGAAGTCTCAAATATGCACTCTAAATTCATATCAATAGCGATGTATCACACAAATAGCTCTCTTCCTTATTATTGTGTAACGTTAACTTTATTATACTAGTTTGTAGGCTACTCCAAAATGGAGATCGTAATTTCTCCACCTCCACTCATTACAATCACACGTGCCCCAATGTTATATTTAACTAATATTATATTCCTCCACCCCACAAAAAAATCACGTTTAGAAGCCCTTTTTCTCTAATTCCACAACGTTGGATGAAATAACATTAGGAGAACGGATTAATAGCTGTTCATGGTTAACGTGTGTTGCTAACTTTATCCGGTATCCTAGCCTAATCTGTTATCTGTAAACGTTCCCTAAATCTACTGATTTAGGGATAATCCACTAACATCCTTTAATACACATGTTCATTTGACTCAGATGTGCTGATAATATCTGCAATATAAATCTTTAAACGTCTTCTTACCTTTAAAAGTCCATCACGAACGGTCTATTATGCTGCAACTCTACTGTGTTGCTGGTCGCAAAAATGTCCCCGGAAGTCAGCGGCAAGCTAACTTCCGGGGAACTATTGACGGCTCCACGATCCGCCATTGCTGTAAAAAAACTGGTCCATTGGAGTGAACGGAGATGTCGTAACTCTTCTATTATACGGCTCTGCTTGGACCAAGAGGGGAAGCTCTGGAGCCAATTCCTGGATCTGATCTGCCTGACTGACGGGAAAGCAGATTCAATAGTGGCGGCTCTGAAAAACATTATTCAGATGAAGGGCATCCCTGTACAGTTGGTTTAGGAACTGACGGCGCTGCAGTTATGACAGGTAGGTCAAGCAGGTCAGCAGGTTTTTTGTATTCAATTAAACTGGATTTTGAATATTTTCTTTCTTGTTAAATTCATTAACAAATGTATTCAATAGGAAAACACAATGGGGTTGCAAAACAGCTGTCAAACGAATGGCCATGGCTCCTCGGTGTCCATTGTGCTGCACATAGGCTGGCTTTAGCCTGTAAGGACGCATCAGAAGATGTGCCTTACATGGCAACATTCAGAGACCATTTGGAACAGCTCCACTTGTACTTCAGGAATAGTGCAAACCGCTCTGCTTCTCTGAAGGCGGCTACAGAGGTTCTCGGTGTGTGTGAGCTGAAAGTGAAGGTAAATATTTTAAACCTCAAATAAATTGAGATTTGAATATTTATACTAATATTTTAAACAACTGTTTTACCTGTCATTATTAGCAAGTAAAGGACACAAGGTGGCTCTCTCAACATGAGGCTGTAAAAAACCTCAGTAAAAACATCTCTACTGTACTGGGAGCCTTGGCAGAGGAAGTGGAGACCCGTAAATGTCCTACTGCTAACGGACTCTACTCATTCCTTGCCACATACCGCTTCATTGCCGCCCTTCACCTGCAAGCCGATGTGCTTCCTCACCTGGCACGTCTCTCTAAGCTCTTTCAAAGGGAGGACGTCATGTTCCTGGCAAAGAGCAGGTTTTTTACTAACCCAAATCATCGGCTATATTTTAAATTAATGTTTTGCACAAACATAGGTTACCACAATTTATCTTTTCATCTGAGTCAATTTGGTTAATTTCCTAGGTCCCTGTCACACTGGCATTACTAAAGGGCATAAAAGATGCTGGGGGTCATCAACCGGGCTCACACTTGGCCAGACTAAATCAAAGTCTTGAAGACCCTTCGGGACTGGGTGCATTCAGCATCTCTGCCGAACAGGAGAGAGTGAGTCTATTTTTATATAACATTAGAAAGACTGATTCTTATTATTACATTATAAGCTTATTGTGCTCATTTTATGTTGCTGTGATTTTGGAATAAAGAGACAAAATCACCAATCCCAAGATTTGATGGATTGGATAGGAAACGAAGGGAAAAGTCAAAGAAGAAAGTTTTTTCAAGTGCAGACACTGGAAGAATACAAAGAGGTAGTCAGAACAGGACATCGCTCCGGCCTTGAGGTGTATGTGAGCTTCGCTCCCACGCATAGCTGGGAATCAGTATAATGAAGGATTCCACTTTTCATGTAGGAGACTTTAGCGAAAACAAATTACGTCGGGTAGTGGATAGAGTAGGGAGGGACTTTCACAGGCTGGCCGAATGCTGATTGGAAGGTCGTGTTGCCAAGAGACTTTGTCTAAGTCTGAGCACCAACGAGGGAAGCCAAAGTCTAAACCACGGCGCTCCCCAACTAATTGGTCTCAACCAATCATAAATGTACGGGCAACGCCCTATGTAATCAAATGTATTGTCGCACGAGGTTCGGCAAATAGACTGACAGATTACAGCTCTGCTGCCTGTGATTTCTGTGACCGGACGGAGTCCTTGGCCAAGTGAAATATATCTTTTGCTCTCTTATAATAAATAGTTAAACTTTAGAAGTTGTTTGTCTTTCCTGGAATTTTTTAACACAACAGAAGAAGAGGCCAGGATAATACAGGGGGCAGTATTGGCAAAGATTTCTATCACAGGTATGATTATGTAGCTTTTGGCTGACATCGTTGATGTAATTCTAATTTAGACTTAACAGTTTACTGAATTTTTTTCCACTGTTTGATGAGGTGATGGATCCGTATTTGGATGGCCTGATTGCCCATCTTGAGAGGCGGTTCAGTGAGGTTGGAGTCTTGGCTACTTTCGGAATACTGGGTCCACAATCAGCTACACTCCCCAATGATATCACACACACACACACACAGCTGAGGACACTGGTGGGGAAGTTTTGTTCCCATGTCGATTTCGACACAGTCCTTGAGGAATGGGCTTCTTTCAAGGAACAAGTCGTCACTGGTCCTCTCAAGGTAACTTTAAAATGTAACATTCTCACATGACATTATCATGAACAATGCAGTGTGTTAATCAAATGAACCTTTTCAGAACAAGACACAACTGGACATATTGTCAGACCCTCCTCAAATTATGAGGAGTTTGGGGTCCTGTACCCAACAGTAAGTCAGCTGGCTGCCTGTGCCCTCACTGTCCCAGTCAGCAGTGTAAATTGCGAAAGGGACTTCTCCACCCTGAACAGGGTAAGAAATACCTCTCACAATGGCATTTGCTGTTTTAAGTTATCAGTATTTTTAAGCGATCAGCTATCACTTTTAAAGCTTAACATTTAATTTATTTGCAGGTCAAGACAAACATCTGCAACAGGCTGCAGGGTAGGGATGGGTATCGTTAAGGTTTAACAGTACTACTACATTTATCGATACCGCTTATCGATCCGGTCTTTTAACGGTACTTTTATCGGTTCTTTTGGAGAAAAAAATATGGTAAACTAACTAAACAAATTGTGAACAAAACATTGCTTTTTATTTAAATAAAATAAATTATATTTCACATCAAAAGAAACAACAATGTTTTAACAAATCGTATTAAATAATCTGATGACAGAATTGTAAACAGAATAGCTGAAACTTTAACAAAATAAATAACTCAGTTACCTCTAATCATTAACCCATGTTTGTATAATTGAGTTAACTCTGTGTGTTGCTGCCAGCATACATAACATACCTGACGTTACTCGTGGATGGGGCTACAGAGCTACTAGAAAGACAGTTGAAAACGATGCATTTCTCCGTCTGAATGTGGTGCACTTTTGCTAAATGTTTCGACAAATTGCTCGTGTTACCGCCCTTACATGCTAAACTCTTATTGCACTTTTGGTAACGAGCATTGTCCACATCGAGACGGGTAAAGTTTAACCACACCTCGGAGCGCGTTTTCTCCGCCATCTCCTCCGTGTGTGTGTGTGTGTGTGTGTGCTGCATTAGCAGAGCGTGTGTGTAAACTGCCCCGCCCCCTCGCAAGCAGGTGGGGGAGAGAGAGCTCTCTCGTCTGGATTGGAAAGATCGAAAATACTCAAAATAATCATAGACGCTTTTTGCATATTAGAAACGGAGTTGGTGACACTAAAACTGCAATAGAATGTTTGTGTAGCAATAATACAAATGACATATTTGTTACATGTCTCCAGTAGCCTACCGATAAAAAGACCGATAACGTCGGAGCTTAACGGTACCACGGTCTTTAATAATTCAGCCCCGGGGCCCGTTTAATACCGGGGCTCGGTACCCATCCCTACTGCAGGGGGACCATCTTGCAGCCTGCATGCGTATTTCAATAAATGGGCCAGAGGTGTCGGACTTCCCATACCAGGAGGCACTGGAAACCTTCTTTAAAAAACCAAGGAAGATCCACTGTAGCAAAATAAATTGCACACTGTGTGGATAAACAGTGTGCTAAAATACCAGGATGTTATACTGCATCATCCGGCATTCTTTTCTGACCCACAATCCACAATTAAAGGCTTCAAGCGCTGATTTAACTTCGAGAAGGGAAGACAGGATGGCAGGTAGTTTAGGAATGCCGGAGTCAGCTTGCTCCTGCCTTTTTTGGTGTTGAATTGCCCGCTGGCCGAGAGATATTGAGCCTCTTAATTGACGCTCTGTGATCAGGGGTTGTTACCGGTGCTGGCGTACAACTCTGGCTTTTCTCTTAGCTGGAGGGCTCCTCGTGATTGCAGACAGACGGGACACCCGGCCATTCGTTCAGACTCTGAGTGATGCGTGTGGTGCGGGAGCTGCTGCTCGTTCCAGCGCCGTCTGAGCCATGCTCTGAGCTAGCCTATGTTTCGGATATGAGGCAGGCTTCTTCCCCGTGGATGATGATTTGCTTCCAGAGTCGGAGATAGCGAGACACATGTGCAAAGAACAGCACCAGCAGGTAACCTGAACATATCATGGAGGACTGTGTAGAGCAGCAGCGATGTGAATAAAGCAGGCGAGCAGCACATGAAACACAGCAGCAGGAACATGAACGCAGCAATAGCAAGTGAACACAGCAGTGGCAGCAGCAGCATAGCGAGGCAGAGGCAGAAAGACCTGGCAGCTTAAATAGAGCGGCATGTTTAGGAGAATGTGTTTGGTTGGTTGTAAGAGAGACGAGGTGCGTCACGTGTTAATGTATCATTGGTGCTCAAGTTGACTGCCTGAACTAGCTCGCAGGCTTCCAACCCGGTATCACGGCAAGACGTGAACATCTGACGATCTACCATGCTGGGAGACGTGAATATGTCACGGTTTCGTCTCTTCAAACGTGACAGTTACACGGTATTGTTAACATGGCTGTGTTATCTCCTCTTACCTTCTGCTTGTTTTATTACCACGCCATTTAATTAAAGTACCCATTTGAACCTTTTCGGAGACTCCATTAGTCTCTTTATTTTAAGTTTCTCTCCTGGACGCGAGAACAACGAATACTTCTAACAGTGTACATCAGATGTATCCTCAAAATCTGGGAAAAGAAGGCTGCATTTGTGGGCCGCATTCGGAGGATCTTGTCTTTTAAAAAAAAATTGGGACAGCCTTCGTTCGGCGGAAGTGACGTATGCGGTCTATGAATGCATCCTCAGGAGGATGCGGCCGCTGAATTGGGACACAGCCAAAGTTGGTAAAAAAAAACTCCTGAATGTGGATTTTGGTTTCCTTTCCACTAATCTGAAAGAAAACAACAAAATAATGACTAGAGAATAAAAAAACATGTTGTTTTGTGACGGAAAGGAGTTAGGGTCAAAAACACTAAACTCACAACTTAAAATGAAAGTCAGTCGTTATCCGAGTCAAATCTGCAGACATAAAAACTATTTTTTTATTAATTTAAAAACGTCTAGTAATGTAATTTACGCACATGAAGCCGTCGTAATATCGTATTATTTTAGTCTTTATTAAAATATGAACACAACATTAGTACAAACTCTATGCAGAAACCACAAATGGGGCGAAGCCTGCAACCCGTTATCACGGCAAGACGTGAACATTTGACGATCTACCATGCTGGGAGACGTGAATATGTCACGGTTTCGTCCCTTCAAACGTGACAGTTACACGGTATTGTTAACATGGCCCAACCAGTGGAGAAATACCCGGAAGTGCCAAGCAAATGGTCTACCGCGCCTATTGGTCGGTTTTTATTGTCAAAATGAGATGTTTTTAATTAATTTTTTAATCGTCACACTCGATTTCGCCGATTTTCTTGTTGCCCTAGCTGGTCGACACCTCTTTTAGCAGAAACAAAGGCTACATTAATGTATTAAATCGATGTTAATCCATGTGTGTGGATCATAGACTGGTGTGGATGTGGAATTAACGGACGTGACGTTGTGCGATTGCGTTGCCTGCAACGCAATTTACAAACTCTTCAACTACAACCCTAATTATATTTAAAAACATTTTAGAAGGCCTCACGAAATACTTTAATGTAAATTAAAATGTAAATGTGAAGGGATGTGTGTAATGTATGTGGTGACATTATTCAACCACGGATCTATGGGTTGGGGGTATTGTTCCGCACGGACATTTTAGTTAACCGGACTTACTGTTGATGTGAAATCCGAAAGAAAATTTAAAATAAAATACTTTATTCCGAGTTTGCTTGCTTTTCTCTTTGGAGGTCATCACATAACGGCATTGTAATACACGGTTCGGCGGCATTAAATATTACATATCTGCCGTAGTTCTGTATGTATAGAGCTGATATAAAAGGAGTTGTCGTTTTTAAAGATATTACTGATTTTCTTTGAAGAGTCAGGGGATTTGGGTGATGGCAGACACATCTATGGATTCAGAATTTCAATAGCTTACTGTTAAATGACCGATATACCTTTCTGTCTGTGATGTTTTACAAATCAGATATTAGAAGTAAAACATGTGAAATAATATAGCAATATCCTGTACAATTATGTGAAAACATGAATAAAACTACACATCTTCAGATGTTATACATACACAAGTGTCCTACACTAATAATACAAAGTTATTATGGCTGTGTGTACCTTGTGTGCACCGCCTAGTGGTTAAAGCACGTTATTGAATTAGTTGTGTATGATATGTCAATGAACCTTAGAAAATCTTGAAAGGGATATGCAAAATAGCTATTATATACAGTCTTTAATTAACTATTAGTAGACGAGTAATGAATATACTTTATAGGGATCTGCAGATAAATGTTTAGTCTTCTCAAGCAGCAACTATCAAATATCTCTCCTGATTGTTGGCACTTGACAATCACCTTTCCCTGAATTTTACTCAGGTGTAACTAAAGCCTGATTTAAGGGTTGTTTATATTTCACATCATTAATCAGAATCTGCAAAGTAACTAAAATAAATGTAGTGGAGTAAAAATACCAGGTTAACCTCTGAATTGTAGTGGAGTAGAATTGCTGTTTTGTTTAGTAATGGATATTGAATATGGAATAAAGGTTTTGACAAGACCTGGTGTAACAATAATCAAAAAGGACATTAAAAGAGCTCCAGATGTCAATGATCTAAACAAAACAGCACACCTGAAATGTATATTTAAATACTTTATTAAGGGCAGTGAATTAGTTTTTTCTGTATGTTTTTCAAATCAGTGTTATACAGTAGGCTAAGTGTCATAGACAGTGTTACATTGCTATTACGGACCGTCTACACAGCAGCGTTAAAAAAATCTTGGAGGTGGGCGTATCTGAAGCTTGGGGATTTTTTGCGAACAACCAATCACATGAATCTCCCGCCCACGACATACGAAGCAAAAACGTTTGAAGTAAACTGGATATAAACTCCCCAAACAGGCGAAAACTACCACTGTCTCTGCCACCTCCCTCCATGCCTGGCTCCTCCGGTTTATATCCCGGTAGGTAAATAGGGACTGGTCATAAAGCACCGGGTGATTCCCTACCGCTAATTTCTCCTCCATTTTTTGGAATATGAGGAAATGACCTGCGGTATGTCTCTCCCAGCATACACGCCGTTTGATTGGCTAGAGCTTGAACTGTCAGATTTGCGTACACGGGATTTGATTGGCTGACGCTTCCACCTCAGCTTCAAAAGTTGAACATTGTTCAACTTTGAATCCTGAAAATCTCCGCTCGCCTGCCCACAATGCAGTTCGGCGAAAAGTGAGGGAAAGTGACGTCACCCCATTCAAAGTGAATGGGCAGAAGCGTTTCAAGATTTTTTTAACGCTGCTGTGTAGACGGTCCGTTATTATCCTTAAAATATATATAAAACAAAACCACTTATGATCTTTTTTTGGGTGGTTTACTAATGACAGTTAATTCTGTTTCTGCTATTGATGGTTTCATTTTTGTGAAAAATAATAAAATTCAATAATGTGCTTTAACCACTAGATGTGCCTTTCTATCAGCTGTGCACCGTTATGGTGTAAATACAGCCTATCTACCAATTGGATCAAATATAAAAGTCAGCCGAATAGTATTGATACTGCAAGGAGACGTATTGAAATGTAAGATGTTGTTTAATTGCTGATATATTTATGATCCACGTCACGTTTTCAGTTTTGGCGGCAGTGCTTCCTGTTTGTCCAGAAGTCTTCTCATCAGGGCTCGATACATATAGAACTACGGCAGATATGTAATATTTAATGCAGCCGAACCGTGTATTACAACGCCGTTATGTGATGACCTCCAAAGAGAAAAGCAAGCAAACTCGGAATAAAGTATTATTTTATTTTTAAATTTTCTTTCGGATTTCACATCAACAGTAAGTCCGGTTAACTAAAATGTCCGTGCGGAACAATACCCCCAACCCATAGATCCGTGGGTGAATAATGTCAATCACCACATACATTACACACATCCCTTCACATTTACATTTTAATTTACATTAAAGTATTTCGTGAGGCCTTCTAAAATGTTTTTAAATATAATTAGGGTTGTAGTTGAAGAGTTTGTAAATTGCGTTGCCTGGCAACGCAATCGCACAACATCACGTCCGTTAATTCCACATCCACACCAGTCTATGATCCACACACATGGATTAACATCGATTTAATACATTAATGTAGCCTTTGTTTCTGCTAAAAGAGGTGTCGACCAGCTAGGGCAACAAGAAAATCGGCGAAATCGAGTGTGACGATTAAAAAATAAATTAAAAACATCTCATTTTGACAATAAAAACCGACCAATAGGCGCGGTAGACCATTTGCTTGGCACTTCCGGGTATTTCTCCACTGGTTGGGCCATGTTAACAATACCGTGTAACTGTCACGTTTGAAGGGACGAAACCGTGACATATTCACGTCTCCCAGCATGGTAGATCGTCACATGTTCACGTCTTGCCGTGATACCGGTTGCAGGCTTCGCCCCATTTGTGGTTTCTGCATAGAGTTTGTACTAATGTTGTGTTCATATTTAATAAAGACTAAAATAATACGATATTACAACGGCTTCATGTGCGTAAATTACATTACTAGACGTTTTTAAATTAATAAAAAAATAGTTTTTATGTCTGCAGATTTGACTCGGATAACGACTGACTTTCATTTTAAGTTGTGAGTTTAGTGTTTTTGACCCTAACTCCTTTCCGTCACAAAACAACATGTTTTTTTATTCTCTAGTCATTATTTTGTTGTTTTCTTTCAGATTAGTGGAAAGGAAACCAAAATCCACATTCAGGAGTTTTTTTTACCAACTTTGGCTGTGTCCCAATTCAGCGGCCGCATCCTCCTGAGGATGCATTCATCGACCGCATACGTCACGTCACTTCCGCCGAACGAAGGCTGTCCCAATTTTTTTTTAAAAGACAAGATCCTCGAATGCGGCCCACAAATGCAGCCTTCTTTCCCAGATTTTGAGGATACATCTGATGAACACTGTTAGAAGTATTCGTTGTTCTCGCGTCCAGGAGAGAAACTTAAAATAAAGAGACTAATGGAGTCTCCGAAAAGGTTCAAATGGGTACTTTAATTAAATGGCGTGGTAATAAAACAAGCAGAAGGTAAGAGGAGATAACACAGCTGTGGTCCCGAGGGGTGCAGGGGTGAAGAGAGGACGAACTATCCTCGTCAGCTCATTATATCTCCTCCGTTGGCTCCCCCTCACGTGCCGGCGTTGCAGGGGGACCTCCCACCTTGGTCTTCAATGTCCGTTATCGCCAAGCGGCAAACTCAGGGGAAGAGCCGGTGTAGGTACCATATGTGTTCGGCCTACCAGATGTGTTCGGGGTCCGTTACGCTTACCAATGACGTCACGCATTGGCTGTACGGTAACTCAAGAGGACATTTTACACGGTCAAATTCCGAATGTATTGAAACTCCAGACTCAACGTAAGAGCTTGAGCCTCTTCGGGGGTGCTAACATTTAAACATACACTTCATTCTTTACTTTGTCCGTTATTATATGTAGAAGATATTTTTTTCCCTTTTTTTTCCAAATTGAATTTATTGAAATCTCCAATATCAACGTAAGAGCTTGTGCCTCTTCGGGGGGTGCTAACACTTAACCATAAACGTTATCGTTTACTTTCTCCGTCTTTATATGAAGATATTACTTTTCTCCGTTAATCTCTGTCACGTTGTTTCCAAAGCAACAACAACTTCCTGTCAACTGCGCTAACTCTCCTTCAAAATAAAAGCATGTCCATATTACATTTAAGACATATACAACTGCAACGAAAAGTAACAAACACAATGCGATATCCTTTTCAATTTCAAAGAACACAAATTGGGTTACATTAACAATAACTATAAAACAACAATACTGTAGAATAACAAAATGAATGCCGTGAATATACCGAAATACACGTGTTGAAGCGGTTCGCTGCTGATTACTACGATTACCGTACAGCCAATCACAATGGGTGACGTCATTGGTAAGCGACGGACCCCGAACACATATGGTAGGGCGAACACATATGGTACTGACACCGGACGCCAATACGGAAGTGCCACAAACTGCAGTTCATATATTGGCCGATAGGCGATGACTGCAGAAAGGAGCAATTTCCATAGACCCCAATGTTAAAATGCCCAATTTCACAGCAGAAAAAAAACGTTTCTAGCCCTGGCTCCAATACATTTTATTATGTATATAGTTAGATTCCACCTTCGTGATTATGAATCTGTGAGTGAATTGTTTTCTAACGCGACCCTTTTATTTATATTAGGTCTTAAAGTTTTTGCATAAATTAGGGCGTGGTCACTTTGATGGACAGGTACGTGCCTCACTGTCAGCTAACAGCAATTTGTCCACTCTGCTAGGCTACAACGTTAGTTAGTTGTAGTTACTGTACTTGACCCTTTAGCCGTGTTCGTGGTGATTGTGCCTTTTAGGGAATATTGTTACAAATACCAGACAATTAAAATGTCGTGCTGTGCGCTTGAATGTACTAACAGACCTTCCAAGAAGTCTACTCTCAGCTTTTTTCGGTGAGTAAAATGATAATATTATACATGTTAATCCCGTTAGCAGGTGTTTGTGTGCTTGTTAGCTTAGCTTGTTATGTAGCTTATTATGTAGCTTATTAGCCAGCTAAGGACGTAACCCTTTATACATGTGTATATATATATATACAGTTTAGTTTATGATTCAGCCTTTTATAGTATATGGCTGTGACGCCCATAATGCTAAACGGGAGCAAATGTTAAAAGGGGACCCAATTATCCCAGTGGTGGCCGCCGGAGTCCACGCCGGCCGAAGCTAACGGAGCCGCAGGGGGCTAGCTCGCTAGCGCGTCCCGGCGGCTCCGTTAGCTTCGGCCGGCGGCGGAGTCCGGCATTATAACTGGAGATCAAGGAATGCAGCGAAACGCAGACTTGGTTCGCCTGCAGCCCGCTGTAGTATTAGCTAAATAAATTATGTTGAACAAGGCTTATTAAGCTGAACATCGCCACAATTGTTCTGCTATGTATCAGTACTTATTTTATTTTATTAACGTGTGAATGACAAGCATTACAAATAACAACAAATAGCTCATTATCTTGCAGATTGTCTCGTTTGATTATGAATGTAACGTTTATATAGTGGAACTACACTGTTTTATCAAAACCAAAGTGCCACGCAGTAACTTGGTATGCATGTATTTCAGCAGGAAATGTGCAACCTAGATGACATTTACCAACACAGACTATATAGAAATATTTGTAAAAGTTGTTCATGCGTTATTAAGTGAATATGGCATTAACCCTCCTGTTGTCTTCGGGTCAAATCTGACCGATTTACTACTTTCATCAATCATAACTTTTTTGTTTTACATTCGATTGCATTAAGGATTTATGATATCCTTCACAGTAGACATTTGAACATATAAAATTGCTGATTGACCTTGTCGTGGTGAGTGGGCTTTAAACTAAGACGGGTCATACTGAATAGTCTGTGCACACATTTTTAACATGTGATCTTTCTTTCATGTAGGACGCTTGAGGGAAGTTGCAACGCCTCGGCCAATGTGATGTCTTCCCCACGTGAAAGAGATTGAAGGCATAATTTATAACTTGAGACAATTTTCCAAATGTTATGACTTTTATTGGCTTAGGTAGTAATGGATTACATCCAACACGAATCAAGATCGTATAGAAAAAAAGGAAAGTGTAATCCTTAGTTACATAGGAAAAGATGTAATCGGATTAGTTTGACTTTTTTTAATAATAGGGAAACTCAGGATTACAATCTTATTCAAAACCTGAAAAGAGCATATAGTGTTTGTTGTAAAATGATCAGATGTTCTCTCTTCTCTGGAAGCGGTACTGTTCTGTAGGCTAATACTTTAATTGTGAATCTATACACCTACTGCCTGAGTCAGCTTTATGTATATTATACATTTAAGTAAAAAAATCATATTAATATTTCTTCTCTCCTGTGTTTATTTGCATTGCATTTGATATTGAGGTAATCCAAAAGAAAAATAAAGTTATCAGGTTACAGTACATTACTTTTATATCTTGATACTCACATTAAGTTACTGGTTGCGTTTTTGGCAAGTAGCCCTCCCAACCCTGTACATAAGTTATATCATTTTAATTACTGATACAGTTGTTGCACATCTTTAATTTATTTTCTAGTGTACTTAAGTCGTACATTTTCAATGTGAAATAGATCGGATTAAATATAGAGTAAAAGCACAATCTTAAATTATACATTTATAATTTTCCTATGCTTATTGTTAATGTAGTGGTGTTATAAACAAAATGTTGTCGTAAAGGAAATTAAGATGTTTTTTATTTGTTAAAGTTGATGCTCACAACATGTGGGAACATTTATTGAGAAAAATGTTTCTATTGTAAAACAAATAATTATCTGCATACTGAACAATTTAGAAACTCTCTAAAAGGTATTATTTTCTGTGATGTTACGACCCTGTAGGGATTGTGGGTATTGCATTTCATAATTACATTCTATGGTATGCTTATGACATATTTGATGCCAAAATACATGGGATTAGGGGAGACCTTCTTGGTGTTTGCATTGTCACTGATAAATGACAAGGTAGTATTCATTGTCAAGATTTTGTGTTTTTAAACTTGGGACTCTTTTCAGACTGCTACGGCTTGGGAAAAGATTTGAGCCTTAATGTGTAATGTTTTCTGTATTGTATGGTTAGCTTATCCTTTCATTTGATAGTCAGATTTGGATGTGATAGCTAACATTTTCAGTAAGCAGTAGACAAAAGAAGTGAAAATATGAATGTGATTTATTTTAAATATTTACAGAATTATTTTAACAAATAAAATAACAAAAAACATAATAACAAATTTAAAAAAAAAAGTTTGACAGACAGCCATGCCCAGCATGGGCCTGGAGAGCTACAGAGTCCATTGGGGGGAAGAGGGGGGGTGGGATGTGGGGAAGAGGAAGAGCAGCCATGTTAACAGTGTTATGGCTACAGATGTAATATCTAACTCAACATTAGCCATGACAGTCTGGGCTTAGCAAGGGCCTTAGAAAACATACTCTAAAGGCCAAATCCAAAAACAGTGATACTGACATTTTAGCAGTTCACAGTCTTTGGAGATGGTCTTTCAGGCAATTGGCTAGTGACTTTAAAAAAATATCATTTCCCCTAGGGGTGAAATGAACTCTATCTCGCAAAAAAAGCCCAGGACTGTCATGTCTAATGTTGGAGTGGTCAACAATGGCACCATTTAGGCTATGAACAAAAGTAGCCATAACACTGTTAACAAACTTCCGGGCCTTGTCAATTTTGACAGGATTTGCACCAGCCCTCCATCGGCACCTCTGGTTGATCTGGGAGAGCATGATCTTCATGCCAGGGTGCCGATGGTGAAGCTGGTGCAGGTCCTCCTTCATCTGATTCACCAAGTGAACACTGGGCACATCCCCCAAGTCGTTGCCGCCACAGTGGATGAGGAGGACATCCGGGGCTGCTCTTCCTCGCAGGGAGTTGGAAAAGAAGGGGAGGAGACCTCTCCAGCGCAGTCCACCCCAACCGAACCAGCAGGCGCGAAGGTCGAGGCCAAGGTTGCTGCCGATGGTCTCTGTAGCTCTCTGGGCTCCACGCCGGACATAGCTGTCTCCGATTATCCATACAGTCACTATGGGAGGAAAATAAATGAGAGTAACAAATGCTTCAGATAATGAGGAATATCAAATTAAGTATAAAGGGTTGCTCATTTTGTTCCTTTGACAATAACATACAACATAACATATGAAATCACACCTGACGTATATATATATATGTATATATATATGTATATATATATATATGTATATATATATATATGTATATATATATATATATATGTATATATATATATATATGTATATATATATATATATGTATATATATATATATATGTATATATATATATGTATATATATGTATATATATATATATATGTATATATATGTATATATATATATATATATGTATATATATATAGTATGTTTGTGTGTAATGTCAACCATCTGAAGTCATGTAAAGTAAGCCAGGACCATCAACTTACAGGTTGTGGAGGAGGTTGCCATCTTTTTTCTTATGCTGAAAGAAAAAAATGGTTTAATCAATATAAAAGCGCCTTTCTTTTTTCTACAGTCATATTTAATTTATACTCTCACAGCGCTGTTGAAACAGTAACGTTGGATTAAATGTATATACAATTGATGGTCAAAAAGTATAAATATGCAAATTTTGCATTTGTTAGCCCATGCATATTACACTGTTTATATTTGAATCATGGACAAGCGTTTTTAAACTTGTATAGTGTAATATCAAGAACAGTTAAATCATAGGGAAAAGCTTTGTTTAATTCACACTACGCTAATTCCTTTACATACTGTATAGGCCACAGTTTATGGCTAATTCCATAGGCTAATTCACGCAACACTGGCCATATCTCTGCTAGTTTACAAAGTTGTTACAAATGACATTTATATTTGAAAAACGGTGAAGCACTTAAAAAACAATTGTATAGTGTAGGTTCAAGAACATTTAAATCAAAAGGACAAGTTTTGTAAAGTTACAGGGGATCTTACCTTCAGAACGCCGGGAACGAGGAGCAGTGACCGAAGCTGGGTTGTTAGCTTAATACTGTGAGCATGTTAGCTTAGCTTCTTAGCCTGAGCTAGGTCGGAAACTTCACGGCCGTTGGCAGAAGGTCCCGCCCTGTCCCGCCTCTTTGCCCTTATTTGGATCAGGATGTAGCAGGCGGGAGTTAGACTCTGACGCCACTGTCGAGCCGTTAGTGGCCGACTCTGCCTACTAAGGGCTTCTCGGCAACTCTGCAGAATCCTATGGGTGACGTCACGGACCCTACGTCCATTTATATATACAGTCTATGGTTATCGCGCATAACAGAGGATTTAGACGTTATATATTCATTGCATAACTCCACACGCCTCTTCTCCTCATACTCTCTTTCATGACTTTTTATTTAATGCATTTTAACTAGGGCTGTCAAGTTAACGCAAAAAAAAAATGAACGCCACTAATTATTTTAACACATGTGATTTTTTGTCCTCGGCCGCCCCGTAGTTTCAGAGCGCATCGAGTTTAAAATACCATCTACAAGCTGATGCTGACAGCCCCGCTCCTGCCGCCTGCTTGTGGCAGACCACACTTCCACGCTCACCGGCAGTCCCGGACTGGCCATCGGGAGGACCGGAAGGGTGTGTGTATGTGTGGCGCGAGGCGAGGCACACCTTACGTGTTGTTGTTAGCATCTGGTGCTAGCTAGCTGCGCTAACGGATATAAGGAGCTGTTTCAATGAAAACAGAGGAGCGACATTTCGCCGACAACTGCGCCGAGCACTTGACTTATGCAGGTAGCCAGACAGTGTGACATTGTACGAAAAGTCAGCACACTCAGCACGGATAGTGCGCGCAACATGATTGCAGCGTCCAGGCAGCTCCCGTTCGAGCATATATGCCTTGAGCTGCACATAGCTCCAACGATCCATCACAGTCCCTTCCACCATCCTTCCTTCCTGCAGCGGTCAGGCTGTACACCCACCATGGCCCTGGTAGACCCCACACACATATAACAACAAAGACTATAACAGTCCTGCAATATTACTATGTGCAATATATATTTACCTTAAGATAGCTGTGCAATATATATTTGCACCTTTAAAATGTCACCTGGCTGCTATACCGCTTAACTGTTACTGGTACTCGATGTGTTTTTAAATTGTGTCATTTATTTTGTATCTTTAATATTGTTATGCATGCTTGTTGGTTAATCTTTTGGGCTTTTTACTTGCTTTAACAAATGTAAATGTCTCCTCTGTGGGAAGAATGAAGGCATTCTGATTCTGATTCTAACTCTGATTCCGGTGATCTGGAACACTTTACATTCCGGAGCACAGAGGAAGACAGAGGCTAGGTTCTGAAGCCAGTCTACTCACTGCACCACAACTGAGAAACACTATGTACGTTGGTACCTGTGAACTTCAGACTCCAAATATTTTACTAAACAAGAGATAATTCAACAAAGAAACAGCTTGTGGGCATCAGGAAGATTGAAATACATCACTGAAGTAAGGCTTGGTGGATCTTTCCTTCAAAACAGACGACCAAGTCCATCATGGATCTTTGGTCCAAGCAACGCCTGAAAAAGGCTCAGACGATGGTAAGATACTCTTCTCGGTTTCAGCTATTTCAAACGCAAAATGATATTCACAATTAATTCAACAAGTTTCCGTTTTCAATCACCTTGTGTGTGCATGTATCTGAATGTGTAAATGTACTATCTGTTGTTGCAGTGGAAACGAATATGTTGTGCATCTGTGAAACAGTTTTGGACACACAAATCATTTCAAATTCTCAAAAAGTTACTTTTTTTGTAAATGTATTGTAGCTTGTAACTCCACACGTATAGATTAAAATAGAAGGAAACCTTACTGTTGCCTTCCCGACACCTGATGACGCCCAAACCGATTTACGACACTGTTTGGTACCTCCTGACTTTATACTATTTAAGCTTGATGTTACTTCCTGCTCCCTTGAGCAGCATACCTCATGTGTGTGAGTTGAACCATATCCTTTGTATGTGACTTAACTCGGCTCCTTCTTGCAAGAATAAATTAGTACCCGACTATTGATTCTCAACCCGGTGTCGAGTGATATTTTCCTAATAGTTGAAGACATTTCTGCACACATTTGAATTACAATTAGACAAAATCCTTTTATTTCACATTCACAAAATCAGATACATTTCTTTGTCACATGCCCATAAAAAAATATTTACAACTGCTAAATGTGAAATTATTTGCTCCAATACTTGAAACCATTTCAAAACACAAATGAACAAACACAAACATAATCTTTCCTTAGGCAAATGACCATCACCTCTACCAAAGAGGCTCTGGGTCACGCATCAGCAAAACGCACAATAAGGCGGGTCCTTGTAATAAAACAGACAGGTAAGTCTTGCATTAGACTTCAAATTATTCAAAATATAAGATTTGTAAGATGTTATCTTGAGCACATAATAGTTTTATAATAAAGGTTCGAAATATGATTTTTGGACATTAAGCATGTCTTTATTGGATTTTGTGCAGCTTTCAACATCAGCCAAAGAAACACTTTGTGCACTGTCTCGCTGAGGAGGTCCCACTGCCTCCGAGCCCTCCACCTGCTGACATCAGTCATGAGAAGATGTACCCGCATTCATCTAACATAGGGTTTCCTTCTCTGGACGATGAAATGGCCTCTCTGATGTTCTACCGTCTCAATCTGACAGCTTGTGATGTTCCTCTGCCTCCAAATCCTAAACCTGCTGTGTTGGACAAGAGCAAAACTCGTGAGAAGAAGTACCCAGATCAAAAAACCATCGGGTTTCCTTCTCTAGATGAGGAACTGGCCAGTTTTACGACCCAGCCTCTCGGTGTAATGGCTTGTGATATTCCACTGCCTCCAAGTACTCCTCCTATCGAGGCTGTCCTTTATATGCTTCACTGTCATGAGAAGATTCTGAAAAGCATTGGGTTTCGTTCTTTGGATGAAAACACCGACCCAAAGCGTCTCAATGTGCTGCCTCATGAGATTCCACTTCCTCCAAATCCACTTCCTGATGTGCTGCACAAAGGAAGCACTCCTGAGAAGAAGAACCTGGATCTAAAAGACATTGGGTTTCCTTCAGTGGATGATGAGGTAGCCTGTTTTATGAACCAGCCTTACAGAGAAAAGGCTTGTGATGTTTCACTGACTCCAAGCCCTACACCTGCTGATGCTCCATGTCATGTGAGACACTTTGAAGAGAAGAAGTACCCAGATATAAAAAGTATTGGGTTTCCTTCTCTGGATGATGAGGTTGCCTGTTTCATGAGCCAGCCTTTTGGACAAGCTCCACTTCCTCCAAGACCTCCACCTATCGAGTTGGCCGGGCAGATCCGCATTGAGAAGACGCACCCTGACCCTTTGGACGATGAGGTGACATGTCTGATTTACAGCTTCTGAGTCAAATGTCTCGTGATGTCCCACTGACTTCAAGCCCTGCACCGGCTGATGTTGAATGTGATGTGAGTCACTTTGAAGACGTGACTCTGGACGATGAGTTTGTCTCGCTGATGACCCAGCTTCTCAAACTGACAGCTAGTGATGTTCCTCAGCCTCCAAGCCCTGCACCTGCTGATGCTGCATGTCACATTGGACTCTTCCAAGAGAAGAATTACCCAGATCTGAAGAGTATTGGGTGTCCTTCTTTGGAGGACGAACCAAAATGTCCGGAAATGTTGCCTCCACCAAGTCCCCCACCTGTTGAGTTGGACAAGGGGATCAGCGATGACATGACATACTCTGATTTGTCTGTCACAGGATTTCCTTCTATGGACGATGAGGTGACATGTCTGATGTCCCAGCCTCTCAGTGTAACGTCTAGTGATGTCCCACTGAATCCAAGCGCTGCACCTTTGGATGCTGCATGCCATGTGAGTCACTTTCAAGGGATGACGTACCCAGATGTAACAAGTATTGGGTTTCCTTCTTTGGACGAAGACCCAAAGTGTCCTAACCTGTTGCCTCCTGAAGTTACACCTGCTCAAAGGCCACTTAGTGAGTTGGACAAAGGGAGTAGCAATGAGAAGACGTACCCTCATTTGTCTGTCATAGGGTTTCCTTCTCTGGACGATGAGGTGACATGTCTGATGTCCCAGCCTCTCAGTGTAACGGCTAGTGATGTCCCACTGAATCCAAGCGCTGCACCTTTGGATGCTGCATGCCATGTGAGTCACTTTCAAGGGATGACGTACCCAGATGTAACAAGTATTGGGTTTCCTTCTTTGGACGAAGACCCAAAGTGTCCTAACCTGTTGCCTCCTGAAGTTACACCTGCTCAAAGGCCACTTCCTAGTGAGTTGGACAAAGGGAGTAGCAATGAGAAGACGTACCCTCATTTGTCTATCATAGGGTTTCCTTCTCTGGACGATGAGGTGGCATGTCTGGTGCCAGTCAGTGATAGGGCTTTTGCTGTTACAGTACCTGCACCTGATGATGATGTGTGGGACAGTGGTGACACTAATAAGAAGAAGAACCCGGGGTGGCAAAACATTGGGTTTCCTTCACTTGATGACGACCCTGAACCGTCCAAACAACCCAAACCGATGACCCGAGAGGTTTCACTGCCTCTGTCTACTGACGCTGTGTTCAAAAAGGGGAACATTGGTGTAAGGAAACACCAAAATGTACAAAACATCATGTTCCCTTCCCTGGAGAATGACAGTGAACCATCAAAACAGCATCACATGGGATTCACTCGTCAGAAAGAGCAACCAGATCTGATGAACTTCAGGTTTTCGGTTCCAGATGTGGACAGAGTACAGCACTGTCAAGTTCCACTATCTTCTCCTACTGACGCTGGGTTCTACAAATGGAACAATGGTGTAAAGAAACACCAAAATGGACAACGCATCATGTTCCCTTCAGTAGATGACGACATTAAACAGCGTCATATGGGATTCACTCATCAGAAAAAGCAACCAGATCTGATGAACTTCAGCTTTTCTGTTCCAGATTTGGACAGTTTCAAGCAACATCCTACTGACACTGTGTTCAAGAAAGGGAACAATGGTGCAAAGAAACACCAACATGTAGAACGCATCATGTTTCCTTCAGTAGGTGATGACATTGAAGAGCGTCACATGGGATTCACTCGTGAGAAAGAGCAACCAGATGTGATGAACTTCAGCTTTTCGCTACCAGATGTGGACAGTTTACAGCAACATCAAGTTCCACTATCTTCTCTACTGACTCTGGGTTCTACAAATGGAGCAATGGTGTAAAGAAACACCAAAACGGACAAGGCATTATGTTTCCTTCCCTGGATGATGACACTGAACCGTCCAAACAGCGTCACTCTGGATTCACTCGTCAGAAAGAGCAACCAGATGTGATGAACTTCAGCTTTTCTGTACCAGATGTGGACCCTGCCACCCTGTGCCCTCCACCTGTTGGGATGCCACACAATGCAAAGGAGAAATACCGTGATTTATGTGCTGTTGCTTTTCCTTGTCTTGATTAAATGTAAGCCTGTCATGGCTGAATAACTGCACTTTTTTTGTATGTTGGTATTTTTTTCTTTTAAGGGACCAAATCATTTTTTTGTCAAAGGTCATGTTGATTGTAAAAGGTACATTTAAAACTGAGTCACAGCAAATGGCGCTGAAAAACACCAGTAGCACGAAAGTTGAATCAAACCTTGGGAAAGAAAAAAAGCTATCACAATTCCTCGCTGCATATATTCAAAAGATTTCATAAAAGCAACACATTGAACATAATTATAAAAAAACATACAGTAGACATAAACAGTGAATATAAATAAATAGGATATATGGTATAGCAAGAAACTAAGCTAATGCAATATTCTGAATCTCTATCAAAGGGAAATCTGTCTCCTAATCTGGTGGGGTATGAACATTTAACAACATCAACACTAACAGTAACAGAGTGTTTTACAATATATATTACATATACTAACATGCGCATACCCATGCCATGAGACACAATGCACACCTCTTGTTATTTATCCTCAACAACTTTGAATAATGATCAAATAATAAATACAAATAGATTTGCAGTAAATTCAACTAAATTAGAAAACAATCCTGCATTGGGTGGTGTGTGATAAACCATGTGTTTGGGTGACAATAAATAAGAGGCGTACATAAACAATAAAACCATATTAGGCCTACATTTACACATTATAAATAAATATATATATATATATATATATATATATATATACACACTGTAAGGCAATAAGGCAATCACAATCACAATAAGGCAATCACAGTGGACCCAAATAAAACTTACTTGAATAATTTGTGTTTTTTTACCTGATTGAGTGTAGACTGTAACAATATGCCTATGAGTATAAATTGGATAGTGTTGGCTAACGCTACCGTTAGGAGTGAAAGTTGTTAGCTAGATAGCTAGTTAGCTTATTAAATAGTATGTCACAAAATGTAGCTTTCACACATTCCCACGGTACATTTTTTCAAACTTTATTTAGTTTGCCCACCCAATTATTAACAGGTTGTGAATTACTGTGAAGGAGAACACAGATAATTATCAACAACTACATTTTAAACTTAGTTTGATATTATATCCCTTAACTTTACTGTTCAGTCTCGTCAGTTACCAGAAACAATGTTTTTGAGCAGAACCATCAAAGATGAATGCCAGGCGTGTTGAAAGCTTTGAATAGTCTACAGCGGGGCTCCACAGTGTCTGGACCATGTGTGGCCTACAGTATGGAGGGTTTGAGCCTTGCTGGTGGGATTGTACTAAACGTATTGTCAGTTAATGTGTTTTCACTCCAGCCAAGTCACAGAAAGCATCATGGTACTTATGGCTAAAGCTAAATTATGTCAGTATCGGTCATTTTATTCGACACTTTTTATAAACCTTAGCTTATGCTACCTTTCCTTACAACCAATATGCATTAACAATGAAGGTATACAGAAATAACACATTATGCTTTCAAAGGCTGACCGCACTTACTGACCTTGATGTTCAACACAATTTGTTCTTTCTTTTTCAATTTCATTTTCTTTTTAACACAGTTTGATTTTCACAATCCGGCCCTTTAGTAAAGCAACAGTGATGACAACCCCCACCCCCTAATTTAATAGCTGCGGCTAATTAGTTTGAGGTGCTTTCAACTGTCGATTATAATCACAGCTTTACTATGTTTGTATTGAAATAAGCAAAGTGAAAAACACTTTAATTAAACAGGATTTAATTGTCACTCTAATTTGAAAGTAGCTACAAAAAGCAGAGAGTGAAACTATTGTGCAGTTGCTGTCAACAAATAAGAATTTGGCTCAGTAGGGAAAGTGGGAAGAAACCCTAAAAGAATATATATTTTTATTCTTTTAACATTTTTGACATATATTTTTGACATATTGACAAGTTCACATTACATCACTCAGTATAAATACAGTTGTTTCCATCTTTTTCCGTTGTACAAATAATGTAGTTCAGATATATAATTTGGTTTTTCAATTAATTTAGTTTTATTTCATACAAACTTGGAATTTAAACGTTATTAAAACATAATAATTGTTCATTATTTTATAAGTTAAATACAAATAATGATAAATACAAATAAGGTTTCTGCAGCAATTAGTCATGAACCATAAACATTAACAATTGTGTAATGAATGATGCTTCAGGAGTGAAAAAAAGTGACTATCAAAGCGGTGTTATTACAATTCACCCTGAGGTGAGCATGAAGGTGTGACACAATTCAATGGTGTCATCCTCTGGGAACATATTTGGACCAAAGTGGTGGGCTGACTGACACTGCCTGTGATATTTATTTTAGCCGCGCTTGTGGCATGACTCAGGGGATGGCAGTTAAAAACAATGCAGGGTTAACTAAGTCATGTTTTTGTACAGCAACCAGATGAATGAAAACCTTTGGCTGTCCAAACTCCCAGCAAGAAGAGTGAGTCAACAGTGTGTTTCACAATAAAAGTGCCTTCCTCTTAACATGAGACGACACTGAACCTCGCAGCCAACAATGAGTAAGCAGGCTGAAAAAACAACAAGGCATCAGGCCCTGACAGGGGGACAAAAGTCAGCCGACGCTCAGTTGTGATGTGAGTACTCATCCCGTGGTGACTTTGAGGTGCTACTTTGAACAGATCAGAGATTGGGTAAACAAAGGCTGACAGTGCTGGAGACGCCTGCTGCACTGTAGAGAAAGAAGACCCTGACAGTTTGTATTCTGCAGTCATCTCAGCTTGTCTTTCCTTTGTCAGCTTTTGGCAACCACTGTTTTCCATTTTGCCATTTACATTTCTTCGCCCTCTTATAGATTGTTAAATATCACAATATTCTCTACTTATTATTCCAGCCTTTAAATATAATAATAATAATAATAAATTCTATTTATATAGCGCTTTTCTAAGACCCAAAGACGCTTTACATTTGGGGAAGGGTAGACAGACAAGGACAATAATGTCGGCTTCTTTCTATGCAAGTGCAGAAAAGGAACCTTTCCAACCTTCCTTCTCTTTAGAATCACAAAAAGAGTGACCTGGTTAATTTTTAATCACTTGAATGCGGATTTGTGTATCCTCAGGGTTCAGTCAGATATCCCCTTGCAGTCTGTGGAGGAGCGCTGAGAGGAAAAGGATGAGCTGCTCTCCAGTGGATATAGTATCACCAGTCTCCATTTCACTGCAAAACAAGCTTCTTTTTGTTGGCAACTCTCCTCTTTAGTGCTTCTTGAAAATTCTACAAGGTTCTTTAGAGAAAATGCTCCTCACTAATCACATTTTACAGGGGATGCACTGACGAGAGGTTTGATGTGCACTAAAAGCTATTACAAATCAGAAGAGACTCACTCTTTGATTGAAGAACATTTATCAAGATGTGAAACAGTAATATAAAAGTGAATAGTCTATGGTGATTAGACCATATCATAAAATCTTGATGGGAGCGTGCAGCCGTATGTAAAATATCAAACCCTACAGGGTCTAGACACTGGTGGCGATGTTGATGGGATTAAGAGGATGTTGAAGATCTGGCTTCGATGAGTAATGGACTTCTGATAAGCTCGATTTGGGCACTGGATATGATGACTTTGGTGAATGGGATGGATGAGAGCCACAGCAATATCACCTGAAAGAGAGGGAAACAGATTTAAGGTTCTACAGGGAGTACCATAATTGGCTGTTGGAGATCGTAGTAAAACGAGGTTGGTTAACTAAAAGAGTGACGCCTATAATCAGCTGATGAGAAGCGGATGAGGAGAGAGAATTGGTGTGCTATGGTGGTGGTCCTTACTCTTCATTACTCAATGGATTTTCAAGTTCAATTTAGGAAATATTGTTTCCTACTTACCCCTGTCAGAGTATGCCCCAGGGTGTTTCAGTACACAATGACTTTACATAACAAGCAAGCCTTCACATCATCAGTGGTAAAACGTTTCTGCGTTGGCATCTATCGGGAGCATATCCGTCCGACTAGGCGAAAATGCTAACCCACGATCACAACCAATATTAGCTTAGTCAAATGAACTGAGAGGGAAAATAACTCTTGATTCGGCTTTTAGCACATTTTACAACTTTTAGACCCTAATGATTTATATCCGCTGATTTACAGGCATCTCTTCCTAATGTAAGTCAATGGGGAAAAGTATTTTTGGTCCCAATGACGTCATGGACCAACATGGAAGTTGTAGTACCACCTTTTGGCCACTATGAACATGTGTTTTAAACTATGGTTTCAACCTCCTGCACACTTCCTGAGGACTTGGTCCCACACCTCTCTACGTTGTTGCCTAGCACTAAAGTAAAAGATATTTTCACTTTGACGTTGATTGCAGATGACCTTTTGACGCGCAACTAATTGGACAACAGATGTATAAATCAGTGAAAGCTAGCAGAGGAAGTAACCATAGAAAATAAACTAAGAATATGTTTTCCCCACAACATCTGTGCCCGACCTCATGGTGAGAGAAGAGTTGTGTATCATGTGAATGTAGCTTAAGGAGTGGTTGCATGAGCTTGAGAGAGCTTCTAAACACACATATTCAGAAAAATCTTGGTATTTAGTATCTATGTAAATACTGACTTGTGTGACTTGAATGTCATTTATTTCTAAAATGTTCATAAATATTAGATGTTGTGGCACTTACAAAAGCCCCACCAGCTTTATGTGCAGCATATCTGCTGCTGGCTGTTTTTTCTGCTAAAATGTGTGTTTATGGATTTACACTTCTACTAGCAGAAATACAGAATGGCCTCAGATTTGTTTAGTGACACTAACTTGTGTTGATTGTGTAAGGAACTGGACCCGACTAACCAGGATATTCAGTGGTGCTCACAGGTTTCCCTTTGCCTGCAGCTTCCAACCTCTCTGAAACGGCTCATTCTGCAAATAAACATGTTCCGATTAGTTGTGCAAAATACAAGATACCCTGTTTGAAAGGCACTCAAAATAATCACCTGCTCCGATTGATTGCAAACGCTCCGGAGGGTCGTATATTCACAAATAACCCTCTGGAAAATCCTAAATTGTAGGATAGTTTGGCCATTAAAATGCTTTTTGATTAGATTTCTAGCGAGAAGTGTATATTGTACATTTAGAATCCACGTCCAGTGGATGTGTAGGATCTATAGTTTGATAGGAAATACTGTTTTCACCCCGTGAGGGTTGACGCCAACTTTAAATGGATGCTGCCGTCAATAGAAATGAATAGGGGAAAGACGGAGTATATACACGTTCTCCTGGCGAGACCTCAAATCATCTTCGTAATATCTATCAAACTATAGATCCTACACATCCACTGGACCTGGATTCTAAAAGTAAAATATACACTTCTCGCTAGAAATCTAATCAAAAAGCATTTTAATGGCCAAACTATTCTACAATTTAGGATTTTCCAGAGAGGGTTATTTGTGAATATACGACCCTCCGGAGCGTTTGCAATCAATGGGAGCATCAGCCCATATGCCGCAAATTGTTGTTTCTTACACGACCACTAGAGGTGCTAAACTTTAAAACGTGACTATAGGTCGTAATAAGCTGCTGAACAATCGACCTATTTGGTCGTTTTTTGGAGGAGGACAGGCTGAAATGTATTGATTTATATGACTTTTACTCTTAACTTCATTAAGCACAAAGCAGTCAGAGGAGCACACATTGAACACAAATAGATTTATTCTCGCAAAAAGACACATGATTTTATCTTGAGCCTAGAAAGAAGATTGTAACCGTGTTTTTAGGTCAAATAAAAGTTAAGAAATGATGCCACAAGAACAAGAAGCAGCAATTAAAGTGGTTTTCTGCTTCTACATGAACGATCCAGTCCAGTTCATCACTGTATGCTAATCGCTCACCCGGCGAGGCTGCAGGCACCACAGGCTGCTCTGGGAACAGTCCCTCCCTACAGAGGAGGCACTCAGATCTCCCCAACATGCTTACTGCGTCCCACTGAAACATGCATAGGCAATGTGTGCAACTGTAACAAGGATACAGTGCAGCAGTGAAGTTTGTATAGTCTAAACTCTTAAATAACATTTGTATACATGATTTCAAACTGAATTGTATTAAAGGTCTCCTATTATACTATTTTTCTTCAATATATTATAGTTCTCAGTTATATACAAAACATGTCTCTGAAGTGTTTTGCTCGAAATACCAAACAGATCATGCATTGCAGCATCCCATAAACCCTCTATTTCAGCCCTGTTTCAAAAGTGCTGATTCTCTGTCTGTTACTTTAGATGAAAATAAGGAGCCACTCCCCACGCCCCTCTGAGAGATATTTGGTCAAAAATAACACAATGGTGCTCTAGGAGGAGATTCAGGTGATAAGGTGGGGGGGGTTGGTGATTGGCTAATGGTTACACAAGCCAAAAAATCGTTATGACATCATAAAGTGGCCAAAATCTGATCAGCTCATTTTCAGACAGGTTTTTATACACACACACACACACACACACACACACACACACCAAATATTTGTAATGTTCAGAGGTTGTTGTGTTTAATATTCATGAGAATATTTGTCATTGTTCAAATGATAATAAACAAACATATAAAATATTTGTCCACTCATATGTTGTTAAGAGTATTAAAAACTTGAACAATATCCTCTAAGGTACATTTAGAACACGAGCAGTTCAGAGCTTAGCACGTGACAGGAGAAAACAGACAGTCAGTGTAGTGTAGGCCCTGGGTGACCTTGGGAAGAAGACTGGACCGGGCGAAGCCAAGAGGCGTGGGCTCGCCTGTACTCCAATCAACAATCGACAGCACCTCACTCAGAAATACACATATCCAATCATAATATGACACCTTAATTCTGTAATAAGTATATGAAATGCGTTTTGCCAGTTTCCGGGGCTCTGGAAGGAATTGTGAGACAGTTAACTGCACTGTAAGAAACGTACCGTGAAATTCACAGTATTTAACTGGCAGCAATTGACAAGTTACTTACTGTAAAATGAATTACAGTAAGTAACTTGTCAATTGTTGCCAGTTAAATACTGTAAAATGAATTACAGTAAGTAACTTGTCAATTGCTGCCAGTTAAATACTGTAAAGGTAATCACAGTATTTACAAGTTTTTATTTACAGTAACAGTGTAAAATGAAACACAGTAAATAGCATTTACTTTATTTGGTATTACAGTCGTAGTATTATAGCTGTAAAATGAAACACAGTAACTTCCAAGTACTGTATTTATGTTTACGGTAATAGTGTTTTAACTGTAAAATGAAACACAGTAATATTTAATTACTTTATTTTTTGTAACAGCAGTAGTATTATAGCTTTAAAATAAAACACAGTAATTTTCAAGCATTGTATTTTTGTTTAAGGTAATAGTATTTTAACTATAGAATAAAACACTGCCATTTAAAAAGTACTGTATTTTTGTTTACAGTATCAGTATTGTAACTGTAAAACAATTTATTATAGTATACTTCATGTCATGCTGGTAATTTACAGATTACCAGAAATTCTTGACACAATTTTAAAGCTTACCAATAACTGCAGGGAGACAGCAAACAATACATTTTAACAATGTATTCTTAATTGTTGAACGGTATCA